>JBBPCX010067041.1:0-13739 GCA_037974365.1 Hydrocynus forskahlii | reverse complement strand
GTTGGATATAGAGAGTAAATATTTAGGGGTGTGTGTTGGGTATAGAGAGTAAATATTTAGGGGTGTGTGTTGGGTATTGTAGAGCGTATTGATTGGCAGGCGTGCGGCGGGTGGGGTACAGACAGAGGAACAGAAGGCGTGGGCTTACAGGGGTAGTGGCCTGCATCTGACCTCCTGTACTATTATTGATCACAGACAGTATTGATCCCGGTTCTGGTGACGCTCCTGCACCTCCAAACCACTTGCAGCAGGAGCTTTGGGGATTTAGCTCCGTTTGGCTGAACGTGGTGTTTAAAGCACCGCGTCCGGAGATTCTGTGTTTCCTTATTTTTCTGATTCACCTCTTTGTCGACTCTCTCCTTTTTTCTGTCTGTTCATTCATTTCTTTCTTTTATTTCCATTCACTGCATGTCTGATTTCTCAACTGAAGCGAAAATCCTTCATCACACACACTACCAGTCAAAGGTTTGGACACATCTTCTCATTCAAAGTTTTCTCTTTGTTTTTATTATTTTCTACATTGTAGATTAATATTGAAAACAAAACAAAATGATGAAGGAACACATGGAATTATGCAGTAAACAAAAAAAGAGTTAAACCAGAATCTGTTCTGTAATAAGGTAATGATGGACTGTTGTATATTTTTACTTAGTTAAGCGGTTCTTGCGGTAATGTGCAGGAGAACCGTAGTGGAACAGGATCACTAACTGTGGACCGACCCGACCGTCACAACTGATGATCCCAAACACGTTAAGGAGGAGAGAAACTCCACTAATGAACTCTTGACGAAGAAACTCCTGTTAATTAAACACCATTCCAGGTCGATTCCTCATGAATCTGAGTGAACAAATGTGTGTAAAGCTGTATCAGAGCAGTGGGTGATGTTTTCAGTATTAATCTACAATGTAGCCCATAATAAACACAGAGGAAATCGATGAATGAGGAGGTGTGTCCAGACTTTTGTCTGATCATGTATGAAACAGCTCACTGGAATTTATTCTTTGCTTGAAATGGATTTACTCTATTCACTATCATCTATTCCTCCAAATTTTCCCCCACTTGTCCTTCCAATGGCTCCAGCATTTCCTCCTCATTGCTGTGATACCAAACTACATTATAACGCAAATTTTTTTTTTTTTGGATTGTTTTTTGTTTTTGTTTTTTTTACACCATTTGACCAAGCCTGCTGTTCTTTACATTGTGTAAACATGTCAAGAACAATATAATGGTTCGAATTTACCTGTTTACAAAATCAGCTCATTTTGCTTTTTCCTGCTCATTTCAGAGACACTCGTTTGTTACGAAAGCAACATTCTTCTCACGGTACGTTTGCGATCTGTGCTTCTTTTCAGGGTACATACCAAGTTACCTGGACAAGGACGAGCTTTGTGTGGTGTGTGGGGACAAAGCGACAGGATACCATTACCGCTGTATCACCTGTGAGGGCTGCAAGGTACCCTCCAGAACCTTCTCACATCTGACCCCGCGCCTCTCCTCCGTACACCAGTACCACGGGACAAACATTCCAAACGTTTTATCTTGCCGGGAAGAGTGATCTTCAATAAAAGCGCTACACAACGTCAGAATAAATATCAGTATAAACAGTAAAACACAAGAAGAACTTTTCTGTCTTTCAAAAGATACGTTCCGTCAGTTAGAATCCGTTTAGCAGAACACAGGTTTGGTCCCTGACTTTTTAACGAAGTGTCGATCATCTGGATGCTAGATGTAAATACTGGGATTCCTCAAGGAACGGGAAAGGTTGGACATTTTTCACAAATAAAAAGTGCCCAGAAAAATGGGCACCGTTTTCTCGGAGGCATGACTTACAATGCTGTCCCAGTATTTGGGTGTCATGATTCTTTGCATTTTGCAGTAAAATATTACACAAAGTTTTGTGATTTGATTCCGCGATTTAATTGTGGTTTCACCCGTACATTAGAAAAATGCAGAAAAACACACAACTCAGTTCATCTCGTTTGAATCTTCCCTTTTAACCCATCTCTTCACTGAGAGGAGCTTGAAGGTCGTTATCAGAGTAGACGTCTGTGGATTTTGAAAAGGTTATTATTGATCCTTCGTGCTGCTGTGTCAATACGATACTGTGCCAAAAAATAAATTTTTTTTAACAAATATCTCACGTTACAGAATGAAAACAGAAGTTCCGGCTGTATTACAGCAGGTCCGCTATAAAACTGAACATCAGATGCAGTACACCCTCCAGTATATTAACATGTACTGGTGATTCAGAACTGGGACCCCTGTGATTATGATCAGTGTTGTTTAAGGATCAGCTTGGTGTATCTTGGCCAAAATAAATTTACGTTTCTTGCGTTACTATAGTTTATAAAAAATCGTATCGAAACGGTTTCATTTGCCTTCTGACATAGCGGCGCGTTCGGTTAGGCCTGCACTTTTCTGGACTTTTCTGGACACTTGAGAGTTCTAAACCTTTCCTGGCCTGTTTTCCTGTTTTTGAAGGGTTTCTTCCGGCGCACGATCCAGAAGAACCTGAACCCGACGTATGCGTGTAAGTACGAGGGACAGTGTGTCATCGACAAAGTCACTCGGAACCAGTGTCAGGAATGCCGTTTCAAGAAGTGCATTGCCGTTGGCATGGCGACCGACTGTGAGTGTTCCGTATCTGAATTGTATCAGAATCGTTACAAAGTAGCGTTGCAATGCGCTGCTGTCACAGTGTACCTTTCTGTGTGATGTACAATGTCTAATGCCCTCCCTGTAATTGCACGCTGATTCTGAAAAGAACCTCCGAAAGTTCCTTTAGACGCTTAATTCAGTACTTTACAGTTCGGTATTTTACGAGGCCCTCCGGAGATGAACCTTAGTCTCCATGACGAGGGAATCGCCTACAGCAGAGCTCCCCAGCCTCCGGGCCGTGAGTCGTTTGGTACCAGGCTGCACAGAAAGACGGAATAAAAATATTTGATTGATTATCAGAGTCCGAAAGATCTTTTGTTTTGGGAAAAGAAAAAAAAAAAAAAAAAAAAAAAAAAAAAAAAAAAAAAAAAAAAAGCTCGCCTCAGTCCCCTGATGCGGCACATCAAACATTTCGTGAAAAAAAAAAAAAACCTCGCAATTCCTTTTCAGTTGTATCTGTGGCGGTCCGTGCAAATGTTGTTTTCCATGAGACTGGTCCGTGGCGTTAAAGAAGGTCGGGGGGCGCTGGTGTAGAGAATACGGAGCTACAGCTTCCTTACGGAGACGCGTTTGGAAGCCGTAGAGCTGTAGAGCTTCATTACGAGTCGCTGAGTCTAGATGTGTGGACCTGGTCGTACTATTTTGTGGACTAAACGTTTGAACTTTGGCCGCTGTATCTGAGGCGGTCTCGCCTTGCCCGCCTTCACCGCCTCTGGCCCTGTCACTCAGTCCTCTGGACGCTCTCTCGCTCCTGCAGTGGTGCTGGACGACAGTAAGCGGCTGGCGAAGCGGAAGCTGATAGAGGAGAACCGGGAGCGGCGGCGGCGCGAGGAGCTGCAGAAGACGGTGTGGGAGCGGCCCGAGCCCTCGCAGGAGGAGTGGGAGCTGATCCGGATCGTCACTGAGGCCCACATGGCCACCAACGCCCAGGGCAACCACTGGAAACAAAAACGCAAATTCCTGGTGAGACGCCTCCTCCCTGAAGTCCGCTCCACGCTTCTTTTTCTGATTTTAGTTTTTGATTGTTTGTTTCGGTTGTTGTTTTTTTGTTTTGTTTTGTTTTTTTTTTTCCACTCCATTTTGTTTTAGTACCTGTTCTTTGTTCGGTGTTTTTTGTTTTTTTTTTTTAATCCTTCGCCACATTTTGAAAGCACCACCCATTCCCCTCCTCCCCCGTCCCGTGCCCGCTGTGGTTCCCTGTGTTAATATGTCCATGTTTTTGTATCTTGTAGAGTGGGGGACAGTTAGCTGGACGCTGGAGACTCTGTGTTCCACAAAGGCAGCCGCACTAACTTTAATGGAACATCTTTTACAGTTTTATCCCTCCTTTCCTTCCTCATACTCCAAACCAGTCTACTAAAATGTTTTTCCCATTCTGTTCTGTTCTGTTCTGTTCTGTTCTGTTCTTTCTCTTTCTGTAACTTTGTGTTTGTTCGTGCCCTCATGTTTTCAGTCTCTAACCAACTGCTTTTTCCATGTTTCTTCTAAATCTGGCCGTCCTCTGCAGACTGAACGTCTGTCTCAGGACTGTAACTCTGTCGTGGGTTTCCATGCCAATTCCACTAGCAAACGTCGAGCCTGTCAAAACCATAGTCGGATGTTTCTGCTACTAGCGACAGTGAGGAAACACTGTCTGCAATCGGGATCACTCTCATTCGGTCATCGAGCGTCTGGTTAATTCACCGCTCGCGTCCAAAAGTCCATGGAAACACCACGCGAGCTCATGATCTCACTTTGTATCTGTCTGCACTGTCTCATCTGTCCTCAGTTTCAACTTGTTTTTTTTAGTTGGCTTGACTCGGGTTCTTCATTGAAACTTCACGATCCCTGTTGATTGCCCAACAGGTCGAGGAAGCAATGCTACTTAATGAAATAACTTGTAATTTATTCTATACTTCTGACCAGAGTGCAGTGGGGGTGAAGGAAACCAAGGTAAGAACCAGTAGACCAAATCCATTTGAGTTGTATTTTTATTTATTATTTTTGTTCATTTATATATTTATTTATTATTATTTATTTTTTTTATTTTTTTTAATCTACCCCAAAAGCGCTATCTGAAATTGCCAGCTGCTTACGTTCTGTCATTTTTTTATTATTTATTTATTTATTTTAAATTTTTTTTTTTTTGGTTGTTGTTTATTATTTAATTCATTTTTTTAATTTCTTTTTTTGTGGATAGATTGACATGCTGAATGCTTGAAGCGTCTGTTTGCCGTGTTTGTGTAGCGCTCTGCTCGCTGTATCAGACTGAAGGTGTACACAGGAGAGGAAAGCTGAAGGGATAGCTGTACTCAGCACTTTCAGAAAAACGCTAAACGAAAAAATAAAACGGACACTAAAGCAAAAAAAAAAAACAAAAACAAAAACAAACCAAAAAAAACAAACAAAAAAACCCAAACCAAAAAACAAAACAAAAAAAAAAAGGTCGGGCTGGGTTTAGCGCTGTAACTCAGCACCCCTGTCTTCCCTTTCCTCAGTCTGGTCTCTTCCACGCTTCATCTTTCACATCACTTTATTTCTGGTCAGAAGGGCAATACGTGCTTTTTTTTTTTTTTTTTTTTTTGTATGTAAACATAAGTCGATTTAAAAGGGGAAACCTTGCAGTCCATCAGTGAATAACCCTAGTCAATGACTCCAGCGGCAGAGAGAGAGAGATCTAAACCGAAAAAGGCTTCTCTGCTCTTCCTCCTCGATTCGTCCTTTAGTTTAAGTTTCCTTCTTCTCCTCCTTTTTCCTCTCAATAACTGGGCACCGTGGACTCACTCCACTCTGTTTTTGGAATGTGTCTCCCTGTGACTCTGGCCTTTTTCATGCTTTTAGAGGGGAATGAGGATTTGCTGTGTCACCTTCGACTTGGTTAATGTCCGCTAGCCTCCAGTCACGCCGTTGCTAAGGGCCCCGCCCCTCCTCTTCCTGTCGTTGCAGCCTGAAGACATCGGCCAGGGGCCGATCGTCAACGCGCCGGAGGGGAGCAAGGTGGACATAGAAGCCTTCAGTCAGTTTACAAAAATTATCACCCCCGCCATCACACGAGTGGTGGACTTCGCCAAAAAGCTGCCTATGTTCTGTGAGGTAAGACGAATGTGACGGATGGAAGTAGGTTAGAATCCGGACGATGTTTCGTTTAATCAAAGGAGCCGCAACGAGTCAAACGACATCGAATGTAACGTCGCACACTACGAGCCCAAACGGATCCAGGCACATCCGTCGCCTGACCTAACTGATGCTCACGGCTGAATGCAGTCAAACCCTCACAGCAATGTTCAGAGAGTCTTCCCAGAAGACCAGAGGCTGTTACTGTGGGGGGGGCGAACTCCCATTTAACACCCTTCATTTTATAAGCAGTTGGATAAACAGGTGTCTACAAACGTATCATATATATTAACGCTGGGCAACGTTTTAAATGTTTTAATCGCGATCACTCACATTGTTATACGCAAAATAAAATAATGAATTCGACAGTAGTGCATTGCGCACATTTTTTTTTAAGTACTGCTGTATGAACAAAAGTGCAATAACATTTGGTTTGAACACTTTAAACTAATAAGGAGCTTTTTTTAACAGCAGCGTTCCCTTTAACTCAGTCACACAGTCACAGTTCAAATATTTCTGTAAATCTCAACTTAAAACATTAATGTAATCAAATCCAATATAAAACCAAAGCTATTTGCCCCTGCAGGGCGTTCACGTTTTTATCTAGTTTATTATAGAAAAACAAGTTTCCCCTCAGAGTCCAGAGCATTATAGCAGCTGTAAAGGGGACCGACTCCGTATGAAAGTCTCTGGATCTGAATACAGCGTCATTAAAGTCCCTGCTGGTGTAACGGTCAGGGGTTTGTCCATATTTTCAAAATAAAAGGATTTTAAAAGACCTGCATTAGTGCGCGATAAAATAATTGTAGGCAAGTATATTATGCATTAACGTGGCCAGCCCTAATATATATATATATATATATATATATATTTATATATTTATATATATTTATATATGTATATATAGTCTTTTTGACAGAAAACAGTTGTCACCAATCCTTCTCTTGTTCATTTACCGTCCTGCAGGTTTTATTAGTAATTTGCGAACCCCTGATGCTGCTAATTAATGCATCCTTCATTAGCTGTGCAAGAGGTGGTGTACTGAGGTTCAAGCTGAGAGTGTGAACTGGTGCGCGTAGGATGGATGGCCACCGACATAACAGAAATAAACTGGACGCGTTTTGATCACCCCACTTTTTTAGGGGACTCCCTGAACAATCCAATAGGTGCAGAGTGGTTCAGTGTGAAACAGTGCGTTAGCGTACACTACAGTGTAGAGTATTGTGGTAATAGTAGGGTGTGTTACGGAGCCAGCACTGATGTGTCTAAAATGGAGGTAGCGAGGGTGATTTTACGGTGACGGTGCGTCTCGGGCGCGTCCGTCGGGTCTGAAGTGGTCCTGCCTCTGTCCCCAGCTGCCTTGTGAGGATCAGATCATCCTGCTGAAGGGCTGCTGTATGGAGATCATGTCCCTCCGCGCCGCCGTGCGCTACGACCCGGAGAGCGAGACGCTCACGCTGAACGGAGAGATGGCGGTGACGCGGGGGCAGCTGAAGAACGGAGGCCTGGGCGTGGTCTCAGACGCCATCTTCGACCTGGGCGTGTCTCTCTCTTCCTTCAACCTGGACGACTCGGAGGTGGCGCTGCTGCAGGCGGTCATTCTGCTCTCCTCCGGTGAGTGAGCCGCCGCCGCGGCGCCCTCTTCAGGCCCAGTAGAGCTTTACCGGGATCCCAGTCGCACACATTCACATTCAGTACACAGTGAGAGGACATCTCGTCCTCCCGGAGCATCAGGGCGACACACAACACACTCAGACAGACCAACACTGAGGGGGAAAAGGGGGGGGATGGATCATAATCGAACCTAGATATATAGATATATGTATATATAAATACATGAATATACAAATACTTTACCTAAAAAAAAAAAAAAAACTACTGTAAGGGAGACTGTAACAATACTGTGTTGTAAATTCCCCACTCGTGGCACTATAAAGGTTCATTCAAGATTCAAGATTCTGTTTACTGTCAGTCCTCAGGATACGGTGTATTGAAATGCGCTCCATGCAGGGCCAGAGATATACACACGAATATGAATATAAATCAAATGAAGTTTTTAAAACAGGACAGGGACAAAACACTATATATTTATACATATGTATATATATATACACTACCAGTCAAAAGTCTGGACACGCCTTCTCGTTCAATGATTTTCTCGGTTTTTATTATTTTCTACATTGTAGATTAATGTTGAAAACAAACAAAATGATGAAGGAACACGTGGAATACTACACAGACGCTAAACACATGGAGCCACAAGGGATTTGTTCATGTTTATTTGGATTAATTATAGCGTTTCTGAACAAATAGAACGGAGACAGAAGTTTCAGGCAACAAGTAATCACTGTTCTTCATGAACCCTGCGCTCCTGTAGTCCGTCTGGGAGGAGCTCCTTCCGCCAATTACCCAGGATTACTCAGGCCACCCAGGGAAATCGCTCCGTGACTTGATTCTGATTGGATTATACTTCACAATCAATAGTTGAAGACAGCGTTGTCCATCTCTCCCACACGCGGCTCCGGAAAACAATAAAGAGGCCACTGCGAAAACGTTCAGTCTCTCAGGTTTTAGCTTCTACAGCTGCGGGTACTGAACCGAACGGCTTCGCCTTCGTTTTCAAGAACTGCTGACAGCATTTCTCCTCATTTCCAAATGAAAATGTTGTTCTTTCAAGCATCATTTTAAAGGAAACGACAAAAATATCAGAATAAGAGAAATTATTTTCTTAAACAAAACGGCGATAATGACCTTTGAGGAACGTCTAGTAGTGTTTCACCATCCGACTGGTCTCGCTGTGAGAGGAGAGTGTCGATTACAGCAGTGTTTTTATACTTTTCCTCGTTAAATAAGATGTGATTCAGGCGATCACTAATCAGTCCCTCATGAAGCAGAATGAGGAGCTTGTGTAGGAATTTAACAGAAACTGGCGTGGAATGATTATCACTCATAGAGACGCTGATTTAAATATAAACTGCAGTGAACTCTTATTTTTTTCCGGAGCTGTACAGGCTGATTGCTCCCCGGCGGATCCTGATTTTACAGCAACTTTACAGAGATTTGCTGGGCATGAATAAAATATAAATTGCACGGCTGTACCCTTCCTATTACTTTCTCAAACATTGTTCCGTATCTCACCAATCTTGTCTGCAAACGCTGCAGCTTTTCACTAAAATCAAGCCAAAGCTCCCCTGATTCCACTTCATTAATCATCAGGTCTCAAACAACTGATCAGTCAGATTCTTGGTCGAATGAACCCTTGCAGCTCCACCGGCCCTTCGCTGGTACGATCAGGGACTAGCTCTTTACAAAACAGATCCTTCGGTTTATAGCGCCTCACATACCTCATTTATCCCCTCAAGTAAAAAGTGAAAAATCTCATGTACACAAATCTCATTTAGTCACGAAATACTTCTACGTTTTGCACTGAGGCTAAACGGCCACTGCGGCAAAAAAAGTCATAGGACCGGAATCAGAAAACGGAGGAAACTGATTATGTAATCACTGCGAGAGACACTGAGACATGGAGACGAGAACAGCACAGAACAAAAAGTCTGAATCAACTGTAAATAAAAAACCTGCAGAAAAAAGAAACAATTTGAAAATACACTCCGCCATACAGAAACGCAGGTGAAAATACTGTAGATCAGAAACACGGTTGAGTGAAATCGACCCACTCAGATGGTAGTTTGGAGGTAGATATTGCACTTGGTAGAGATCAGTAGTAACGTTAAGTAATAAAAGTAGTAATATTGATCTCAGTAGTGATACTGCACATGAAGACTACTGCCCGTAACACACTGCGCGTGACCAAATGCTATATATCTATGTACCTGTTCGCACGCTGGAAGCTCCTCGCTAACCGCAGGCCCGCATATCACACACTCTGAAGGAGTTTAACACCGTATGCTGCTGTTTGTGAGTGTAATGACGAACCTTGTCCAGTTTTGTCGCGCACAGGGTGTGAGAGTTTGAGACACTGCACAGCTTGACCCGCTGGTCCTCTGTCCCCGGCAGATCGTCCCGGCCTCACGAGCGTGGAGCGGATCGAGCGCTGCCAGGAGGAGTTCCTGCTGGCCTTCGAACATTACATCAACTACCGCAAGCACAAGGTGGCGCACTTCTGGCCCAAGCTGCTGATGAAGGTGACGGACCTGCGCATGATCGGGGCGTGCCACGCCAGCCGCTTCCTGCACATGAAGGTGGAGTGTCCCACCGAGCTCTTCCCCCCTCTCTTCCTGGAGGTGTTCGAAGACTGACAGAGCGTCGGGTCAGGCCCCGCCCACTAAAACGCCTCCCTCCCTCCCACACACACACACACACACACACACACACACACACACGCATACCCCAGTGGCACTTAACCACACCTGTTGCCCTCTGTGGACACGTTTAGTGAACTCTGTCCTGTCACTACTGAGTGTCAATTCATTCCATAGATGTAGAAGTAGCTCTCGGGCCGAGTTTCTGGACGGACCATTCCTTTACAATGCGGGTACATGTGAATAGTGGTTTATTATTTTTTTTTTTGTTGTTGTTGTTGTTGTTGTTTTGTTTTGGGTTGTTTTTTTTTTTTTGTTTGTTTGTTGTTTTGGGTTTTTTTTTCCTTTTTCTCTCTCTCTCTCTCTCTCTCTCTCTTCCCCTTTCTTTCACTTTCTTTCTCTCCCTGCGTTTTTGTAAATTCGTCTCGTTCTCAGTTACTCGAGCGTGTGTTTTTTTTGTTGTACAGTTTATTTTTCTGAGTGATCATATTCCCTCTCCGGTCATCGTCTCCCTCGCTCGGGTTGTATGATCCGCGCATCGGCATCGTCGTGCAGCGTTCCTCACCGGAAGGAGAAGTCGGATCTGCGCGGAGCTTTTTAAAGGAAAAACAAAAAAACAAAAAAAAAAACAAAAAAAAAAAAAAAAAGCGCACGACGGCACAAGCCCCGGAAAGGAGACGAGCCTCTGTTCCTCAATGGTCGAAAACTAGTCCTCAGAGTCAAACCTCACATCGAGAAACGCATTCATTCTGACACAAGTTTACACAAGCAAAGACGAAAAGAGTTCTCAAGCACTGTCCGCGAGCGCCGGAGCACGGAAAGGCTGTAAAGTGACCTGTGTGACCTACCCCCCCCCCACCACACACACACACACACACACACACACACACACACCCCACACACACCAGATTCTGAGGAGGGTGAAAGCGTAGACCGAGGGCTGAGAGGGCGTCTCTCCAGCCACCGAAATCACTTTCTCTGAGCAATGCCACTGTTTAGGTGCCAAAACAGCGACGCTACTAGCGCTAGCGTTCCCCCACCCCGGCCAGACCAGGAGCCGCATCTTGTTTTGTTCTGTTTGTTTGTTTTTGGTTTTTTGTTGTTTTTTGGTTGTTTTTTTTTTTCCATTACACACCAGTCCATCCTCAGAACGCCCATCTGTGACTGTCTTGCCGATCTCATAGGAACTCTTCGATATTTTACTGTGTCATATTTTGGTGAGATAGATAAAGGCGACGCTCTCGCTCGGACTTTGATGGTGCTACGAGTTTGCCTATTTATACCTCTGTCAGACCTGTCAGTCAACCTCAGAATCAGCCATTTGGGTGATACACACACACATTCAGAAACGTACACACGCCACACAAGCGCATGCAGCCGCGAGCGGCGAGGTCCGTGGCAAGGCAGGAACAGTCCGCCGCTTGGTTACACACCGTGACCTCGAGGGGATGTCGAAGAGATTGTATTACTTTCCGTTTGTCTCTCCTGTTTGTGTTTTTTTTTTTGTTTTTTTTTAATTAAGGTGTTGTTTCATGTTTTTTGGGGTTGTTTTTTTTGTTGTTGTTGTTTTTTTTCTTCCTTGCGACATCCTCCTCTAACATTTTACTGCGAAACATTTTACGTCACATACCTCTAGAGATTCTATTCAGTGACTGGTCATTTTGTTGGTCTACAAAAAAAAAAAAAAAAAAAAAAAAAAAAAAAACACAACACTTTGCCTCAAGCTTGTTTTCTGTAAAAGTGATGCCTTTCGCAAGCAATAGATTTGCTCCATGGTTCAGCTTATTTAGGACTCTACTCACACACACAAAACACAGACTCAGAATAAATGCACAGACAATCAGCGTGCAGAGAGAGAGAGCGAGAGCGAGAGAGAACGAGAGCGAGAGAGAGAGAGGACTAGAGAAGTGCGGGACGGGAAGGAGGCGGCCGCTTCGTCCCGACCCCGCCTGAGCGAACGGCCGAGCTTCAGGGGGAGAATTTCCACTTTACTGAGTTACAGTGAGAAGCAGAAAGGTGACTTCAGCAGTAAAGAAACACGCACTACAGAAAGAAACATATTTTACCATGTAACGGAGGAATTAAAAAAAAAAAAAAAAAAAAAAAAAGGTTGTATATTTTCAGACTGCAGATATTTTTTACAGATGTTGTTTGCATATGATGAACATTTTGCCATTTTACAGACAGTGAAATAAAACCCGTTTCTCCAGTTTCTAACAAAATCACGCAGGGTCATTCATGAACTCTTTCCAGTGTTACTTCCCGCCATTCCGAAAAGTGGTCCTTCGGCGAGAGAGACTTGTGACGACGATCAGGTTAACCGCAAGAAAACAGTTCATGCTGGACGAGGGCCCGAAGCCGAGCCCGCTCTAGAGAAATCCAGGCCTGTCCTCCTTCCTTCGGTGGTTCAGAACGAAATTCAAGAGAAAATCTCAAAAGAATGCAAATTTTTTTTTTTTTTTTTTTTTTTCATGTGTCTTATTGTCTCGTCAACAAATTTGATTGGACACCACAGATCTGCGATGTGCACAGTGAGCCTGGACCCTCGGGTCCACCGGCCGGGCCTACAGATGGACGAAGGCACTTTGGGTTCAACTCCATTTTACCTGAACTTCCATCCATCAGCTCACAGTCCTAAGACTCATAGTGCATCTCCCAAACCCCCAGGCAAGTGACGTCCTCACACGGAACAATAGCGGGTGCAAGTGTGATTTGAATGTGAATCGGTTCTGGAAAGGCTTTCTTTTTTTTTTTTTTTTTTTTTTTTTTTTTTTTTTTTAACCAAATTTTCCGTTTTGCCCAAGGCTGCTGTGAGACAGCGAGGCCTGGGATTAAACAGGATTACGCATTTGGTCCGTGCTGCGATTTGGGTACCCTGGAAGAAAAGAGAAGTTGCACTAAAGAACATAATCCTGGATCTGAATGAATGATGATTGTGATGACGAGTGTAAAATAACGGCGAGAGAATCGTTGAGTGCGGGGTTGGCAGCGGCGATGATGGTGGTGATGTTTGTATTTAATATGAACTGGCTCTGAGAATAAAGGTGGTTTTGAGAAATGCCTTCGAGAATGTGCTATATTTCCTCATTGCTCCATTCAGACTTCATCCAGAGATCCAGCGTCGTCACGTTTCGGTCGTTAGAGTAGAGAAATCCCAACCTTTTGTATTTTAAGGTGATGTCTCTACATGTTTTAGCAGAAAGAAATAAAAGTGTAAGATACAATTCGTGAAAAATGATTCATGATGAGAAGTCATACCAGAACATCCAGGCCTGAGTGAATCCAGGAATGAAGAGTGGTCCGTCCGCTTGCTGTGATCAGGGGTACATTTTACACCCTACATTCAGTTTACACCCTTCAAATACAGACACAACTAAAGATACATGCGACTTGTACTGTAGTACAACTTGTATAACAGTTTGCAATTAGTATTGGCTGTTCAGTTTTTACAGTTTTTCAAAATCGTTCTGCCATTAAACTCTTTGACACAAGCTAAAGTAACTGAATTTCACTATGGACAGGCTTTCAGAACACATGTATAATGGACGTGAATTCGTTTGCCACTGTTTCTCCGTTTCTTCAGGCTGGGCATCATAAAGATCTTCTCCACAGCTCTACAGAACCGTCCTGTCTCTAAACTGTACTGTGACGGTACTGAAGTTGTATCAGGTTCTAAACTGTACTGTGAGGGTACTGAAGTTGTATCAGGTTCTAAACTGTACTGTG
>JBBPCX010067040.1:0-13739 GCA_037974365.1 Hydrocynus forskahlii | reverse complement strand
CTGCGTGTCCCACCCCGCCCCTCGACTTCACGGCCCGAGACACCGACAAGACACAGAATTCTGCACGCATCCCCCCAGCCACGGCCGAGACAGATATTCTTTTATTTTGTTGCGTACCAATTAATTCATGTAGGTACTCATTAGAGTACTAGAGCAAAAAAATATGTAAACCCCTGTCAATGTATCACTGCGCCTATTGCGAAACACGGATCTTCGGGGGCCGGATTAAAAAGACCAACGGGCCGGACGTGGCCCGCGGGCCGTAGTTTGCCCATCCCAGTGTTGGAATCTACATAAAATGCTATCAGCTGTTTTGCTTATAAAGGAGACTACAGTTCTTACTCATGATTCTTCTTTTGTTAATAAATATATGCATATTGTTCACTACATTATTTCGTACTAAAACTTGTAACATGTATAATGGTCAATGTAAATGTCAATTATTACAAAAGGAACAGATATACACTCTGTATACTGCTTTACAATATACTGCCTTATAATCTAAAAATATGCAACAAAAAATACATACAAATAACTGCAAAAACCATATAAAACACACCACAGAGAAACCAACTTGACCTGTGATCTACGAAGCCTTACAATGCATACACTCCTCTAGAGAACACTGGATATGGAAAGCTTGCTGCTCTTGGTCGGCTCTGAACAGAGCATTTGTGGCTTCTGATCTAAAAAAAAAATAAATGAACTAAGTGCCCACTTATAGTGGATATGGGCCCACAGCAGGATGCACACAACGATCTTTAGAACGGACACTTCACAAATTGAATCGGAGTAATGAATCAGGATGAAATTAAAAAGTAGTTGTGAATTAATATGTGCAGAAGTGTGTTTTCTGTGGGAGTAACACACTTCTGTGGGAGTACTTAAACTACTGCATAATTACTGCATAAATGCTGAGGTGATACAGGACCTTGCACATAGTGGGGGAGATGGTGGCCGGGCGGTGGCATCACCAGTGGCATCACTGAGGTACCCTTGAGAAAGACACCATCCCCACACCCACTGCTACCCACTGCTTCACTTGGTGAATGGGTTAAATACAAAGAAATAATTTTACTGTTCACACTGTGCTGTGCTGTGGTGTGTTCATGCATGACTATAAGGGGCCACTTTACTACACATGTACATCAACACACTCCTACCTGCCATATTTCTTCCTCTGTGAGCGATGTCAGCTGGTCACTCTTTAGCACCTCCTGCAGGAGGTGGAGCGGCAGCAGCAGAAGCTCCGCCTCCTCCAGTTCCGCTAGATGCTGCACCACATAACGAACCACAGCCTCCTCCAGTGCCGGCAGATGGAACATGTCAGCTAACCTGTACAGCTCCAGATAATTCACGCTGCTCAACTCCTGCAAAAACGCATATCCAAGCATACGCTCTTAGGTTACACGTCTGACACATGGCCATACACAAACACAGTAGCAGTCAAAAAAGCCTAGGACTATCTGACTGATTGTATGCTAAAAAGACATTTAGATCTGAAGGCTAAAAGCTTGAAATTAGAGTTAAAACTAATTAATTACATTTATCAAAATTTATGAAAAAATATTCATCAACAATACGTACAGGGGGTCCGTAAGTTACAAGGGTCTCAACATATGACGTTTTGAGTTTATGATGCTCACATCGGCGAATTAGTTTTGTGGCGTGTGGCGGAAGAATGCAGAAGAATACACAGAATACGCAGTATCACGCCGAATGAGTGAGGGAGTATGCTTAGCTAAGCGCAAGTGTTCTGTTTGTGTTGCTTTGTTTGGTCTTTTTTCTTAGTTGTGTTTATAGATTTTACAACTGTGTTAGGATATGTTATTAACTTGTGTGTTTCAATTTACGGATTACAGCACTGTCTTAGGAACGGATCTCCGTCTTAGCTTGAGGACCCCTCTGTAGTTTTCAGCAACTAGTGCACAGCATTATGTGACACGTGAAACCACACTGCTATCTACAGGCAGAAGTGCCAATGCCTATTAAAATACGTTCTCCTACAGACTTGAAAGGACATATGTGAAGTTCTTGTAGAAATTATACAATAACAATAAGTCAAATATATTAGCTAAAACATCAGTAAATTACTAATAAAAGATTAAACATGAGATAAGCATTGCTGAGAATATCTTTTAATTTGGTAAATACTGTTTTTTCCCTTGCCACATGTTTTAATTTGTTGTAATTCTTCATTTTTAATTGTTTCTTCATTTTCAGACTAAATGTATATCATACAAAGCTCTTTTTTCTATTTTCTATATTAAAATAACACAGATATAAAACATTAAAACACATTTCAACAAATCACATGGATCCCATGGATTCTTCATCATTTATTACAGTAGAAGCTCTACTACAAATTTTCCAACCCATTTTGATTGATCTTTTCTGCTTGTGCTGGTCCAATATTTTGAAGTATGTGCACCTGTATTAAATATTGTGAGCAGAGTGTGAGAAGCTCCAGAAGCTGCAGGTGACTTCCAGCAGACAAAACATCCGGAATAACCACTGGATCTAACAGAATCTGGAGAGAGAAAAAGAAAGAAACAATGAAAGGAAAACTAAATAGACGAAGAAACTAGCACTTCTGTCTAGTAACTGCTGCATTAAGTTCTCCAACTTTGCAATTAACAATTAAAGTTGCAATGTTCACATTCACGTTGCTTTTAGCTGATTGCAAACAATTGAGAAAGAAGTTTTGGAAAGAAAGTCCACGTTTCTTTTAACAGCAAGGATTTACAGGTTGCTTATAAAAAATTATGTCCCTTAAATAATTAATAATTCAGTAAAACTAAAAATGTTTTAGGCCCTGCTCAGCTATGCCCGAAATTCACTAGTCATATCTACTAATAATTCAATTAAATTCATTTTATTTATACAGTGCCTTTCACAACCAATGTTGTCACAAAGCAACTTTGCAGAATCCAGGTCCAAGCTCCAGAAGTTCCCTAAAGCTGGAGGAAGGAACTGCAGGAGGAACCCAGACCATCCTACTGATACTTACGTTGCTTCCTGGTTGAATCTTTTCCAGGTTATTGATTTGGCAGATGACAGTAGTTAATTCATCTTCAAAACACTGGGTTAACTCACTATAATTTCATGTTTTAGCGGCTAAAACAAAGAACAAACAACACCAAAATGTCGCGCAGCAGGAGCAGAAAGCAGGAAGATGATATAAGCACCACTCCAAAAACGCTGGCACAACGCTGCGCGACTTCTTACTCAGAATTTTAATCTAGTAGCAATTATGTGAATGTCTATGAATGTTAATACACACCAATCAGTCTCAACATTAAAACCACTGACAGGTGAGGTGAACAACACTGATTATCTTGTTATGATGGCACCTGACAACAGGTGGAATACACTAACCCTTAAAACATGAGCAGCACGGATCCTTGCCGGAAGCACAAAAAGTGGCGAATTGTCATCATATTGCAAAACAGCTCCTTATATGGAAGTTCTCCCGGTTTGTGTTGATGTCAGACTTCATGCTGAGCTTTGTTTGGTCTTTCTATGCCACATAGAACCAGTGTTATTGAACATCTAACAATAAGCACTACCGGTGTTTTAAAAATGGTGTTACACAAATGCCCATAAAGAACAAAAACACAAGAACCTGGGAGAATTTTCAGGATGATCTCTGCCTACAAGTGGGTGTGGAAAACACCATTTTTATTTGTTGAAATCAGTTTTACTGATACACTCTGAGTTCTAAGTGTTAAATAGCAACTGAACAGCACTTTCTTGACACCGGAATCAGGAAAAATGGGCAAGAGTCAGTGCTGAGCATGATCCATCACCCAAATAACATCTGCTCACTCGCGAAACACTATCAGTGTTTCAGTTAAGTGCTACATAGTGTGTTTGTAACTGACATCTGACTCATGGACCAACAGGCAATTTGAGGTTCTATAAGGACCCTGTCTGCAAAACCACCTGATTGTGTGTTGGAAGAACCCTACATTTTTCTGAAAATGTTCTGGTTGGGTTTGGCTTAAATAACTCACAGCATGTCCCCAGGGGAAACATGATATCACAGTTACAAACCTGGTTTCCACTGCGCTCTGCACTTCAATCCTGCTGAAATCTGATACAACTTTAAACACTCCTCAAACATTCTCAGACCTCAATGCTATCTACAGGAATTGACAAAAGTGTTTTGCACAGCTAAAAAAATCAATAGCAGCCAACTTTAAGCATGAACTCTGCTGGTGTGACAATTTATGAATGGATTTTGTGTAATGCTAAATGGCTGGATTTAAGCTTTCATTACTCATTAGCTACACAAAGCTCAGATGTCACATGTTTTTGTATCTTCAGAGTACGATTACACATAACGAAATTGATCAACAGAAGAGTGTTATTGATTATAGTTAACGACTGATTCACTGATTAGATTGTACTGGCAGCATTGGGCTGGTGCAATTACATAGTGTGGTACAAAGCAGATTTGATTAGTTATTAGTGTATGTGTGCATGTGTACATGTATAGCCTTACCTGGCCTGTGTAAGCAAAGTCTAGCGCATGTTTTAGTCCAATGCCTGATACACCCTGCAACGTGACTTCATCCGCCTCACTCTCAGCCATACACAGGCTGAACATTGCCTGAAAATGCACACATAGACACAACATTTTATGCAAATAAAGGATTAGGGTTGCAAAATTCCGGGAATTTTTAAAGTTAGAAACTTTCCATAGGAGTTAATGGGAATTTATGAACATTTATGGGAATTAACAGGAATTTATGGGAATTAACAGGACTAAACTGGAAGTTTGGGAACATAAACATATAGTTTGTAAAAAAAAAAATATAATGTAGCATAATCAAAGCTAATGCAGATACAGCTGAGTATCTATGCTATTCCTCAATTACAGGCACACAGAACACTACTTACTGCAGGGCTATTGAGGCCACACCCCCTTCATCACATGCACAATGATTTCTAGAATTCTGAACTACTAAAGCTACTTATTTGAGCCCATAGCCCAGTTACAGACTATTGAAGCCACACACTTGACCCCAAAGACTACATAAAGTCAAGTAAGTTTTGATATTATGAGGTAGGTAATATCTGATCTACGGTGTTAAAGTTTAACTAGCAACTATTAAATCAAAATGTATCCATATAGTAGCTAGGTAACTGGTAAATCAGATATGTAACAAGCTAGCACAATTTCATTAAAGAGGCAAACTTAACATGATACTAGCTACTGTAAATGCGATGCTGTTTCTTCTGCCTACTGCTAGAGGATTTTATGTGACCACACAACATTTTATCACTTTACTTTCATCTTACATTTTGAACTGGACTTTTTGGAGCGAAAAGGAGTTCCTTTCATTTTACATTTCGAAGGGGGAATTTTCTACTCAACATTCATGTTTTGTTGTTGAATGAAAGAATTTATTGTTCAATGAAAGAATTAAGCAGTGATAAAAAGTTTTACTCAAATAAATCTGAATCGTGTTTTTTAAATGTATCCTTTTGCATGCATATCTGTTTATGACAAAACAAAATGTTTATATATATGATTGTATATGACTCTTTTTTTATTTATCCAAAATGTCCAGTTAATTCTCATTAATTCTCATAAATTCCCATAATTCCCATGGAAAGTTTCTGGAAATTTACCAGGAATTTTCCACCCCTTTGCAACCCTAGCAAGGGGACATATACACACAGACACATTATGTAAGTGCCTATATTTAATACATTTCACACACGCACACAGATGAAAGCAGTGGAGAGGCCAAGCTGGTTCCGCTGCATCCTAACAGGGTTATAGTGATCAAAGGCATTGATTACTGTCACATAGTGGGATATCACACATCCATCGATCTACAGTCTGGAACACAGCACACACTCATACCAGGATGCATGCACACACACAACATGCACGCACACACACACACACACACACACTACAGACGTGCACACACAGAGCAGCTCTCCCAAAATCTGTCTGAGAGTTTTTTTACTGCTATGTATCTATTATTTGTGTCAGTTCAGCAATAAAAACAAATATTCCATTAGGTGCACATTGAGCCTGGGAGAGTTGTTTGAGTGAGTTTTCTAAAATATACAGACACATATAGAGCCAGGTGGTGAGGGAGGTTGGAGCTGTTCAGCACCATGGTATGGCAGTAAGGTATGGCACACACACATTTTATTTATGCAGGGTTACTATCTGTTGCACTTTTTTCAAGCTCTCATACCGTGCAAATGTATCTTAAGTCAGTGAATGGCCACCCAACCTACGTGTTAAGAACAAACTTGCAATCGACTTTAATTTTTATATTTCTGCATGATGACATCTGACCGGGTCATATTATACCCTAATCAGAGGACAATGCCAGTACCTCCAACAGCTCAGCCTATCATATGTCACTAGCACATAAGAGCATGTGAGTGAGGTGAAGCAGTAAACAGCGAACAGCAAAGTGAACGGCTGGAGGATGGGTTTGTTTCTCATTCCAAGATTGCTCGAATACCGCCTTACCCCATGAGTGTAATGCACTGAGCTCCTCATCTCAGTTAATGACTTGCTTGAGCACTGCGTGGCTTAGAAATGTGTTTTTTTTTAGTCAGGGTGCATGTTAATAAGCACTGCTGGAGGAGAAGGTAATTGGGGAGACTAACTATAGGAATGAAAAATATGGAGTAGAAACTTCCAAGAAGTAATAAAAGATTGTGTTAACAAGTTATCCCATTTTGTTTAACAAGTACAAAATATTAAACTCTGCTTCTATCTAGGTGAACAGAGGTAGTTAGCATTAATGTCAGATTAGTTAGCGTGATAACAGCTCTGCTTACCACAATCAAACCCACTGGATTCCAGTTAGACTCAAATCACACTGCCTAGAGAACTAAATTCCATGCTTTTAATGCTGTTAAAAGGCTATCAATAACTTTAGGCCACATGTGGGTTTAAATCAGTGTTAAAGCAGAAATTGTTAGAGAATGCTTAATAATCACACATTCAAAGTAGCGTTTCTAGATTTAACTCACACAATGATGGTTTTCTAGATATAACTCACACAACGATATCAGTATCATATCAGTGTCAAGATATAACAGCTTTTTCAAAAAAGACATTGTCATTAAAGATTTGACCAAAAAATTACTTCCATTATTTTAAACAGATATTTGATGCATTGACTGTATCCAGGAATAGCAACATTTTGGTAACAATGGCTTGGCTACCGCAGCAGCCCCCTACTCATCCAGCTGATCAGCTACTTGGGAAATTAAAACACAACAAAACAAAAAAAAACACACAGCCTAACGCTGTGCTCACATAAGCGACACAGAAGAGCAACCAAACAACCAGTTGTCATTCAGTTTCAGTGAAAGTAGGTGATTTTCAGCGACAAGTGACAGTTATGTACCCAGCTAGACGGGTCAAAAAAGGCAGCAAGAAGCTGCTGAAACAAATTATTTAAAATTTTGGTTCCAGTTAAACATGGAGAAGAAACTCAGTGTCTGGTCTCCCTATACAGGGGGTCCTCGAGTTACAAGGGTCTTGACATAAGCCATTTTGAGTTTACAATACTAGTTTAGTGTCGTGCGGCAGAAGAATACACAGAAAGCGCAGAATACGCAGTAATGTGCCATATGAGTGAGGGAGCGCAAGTGTGATGCTTTGTTTGGCGACTTTTTGGCCTTTATCATGGCTTCTGAAGGAATTTTTTTACACTAATTTTTTTACTTTTTTTGCAGTTTTTTTACAGTTTTATGCTTCAGTTCTGGTTGAGGAGTCTGATGGCCTTAGGGAAGAAACTGTTCCCAATCCTGGCAGTGGAGGCCCGTATGCTACGGAACCTTTTTCCAGATGGGAGGAGGGTAAAGAGTGTGTGAGAGGGGTGAGTGGGGTCATTCACAATGCAGTTGCCTATGCAGATGCAGCGTATGATGTAAATATCTGTGACAGAGGGGAGAGAGACCCCAATGATCTTCCCAGCTATCCTCATAATCCTCTGTAGGGTCTGTATAATTCTACACTGTTTTGTAAAGGAACTTTTTAGGTTTTAAGGTTTTAATTCTGTTCTGAACTGGATCTATGTAATGTACAACTCAGCTGTTTACTCTGTGATTGAATGTTATTGAATGTTAATCTCATTACTTAACAATCTGCTGCTATTATATTGCATAATGTATGGCATAATGTATTGCATTAACACTAAGACACTTCATAAGTCATCCTGCACAACTAATGTGCTGGTACAGAATTCTAAATCTTTACGTGCAGCAATGTCAGTGTTAGACAGTTATTTGTCACACTTGTCATTATATTGCACTATTGCTTATTGTCGACCTTTTTATTTTTCCTGTTGTCTTATTATCTGTTATTCTTTCTTGTTGCACTGAGCATGGTAATGATACAGTAATTTCCCTGGGTATAAATGTTCTTTCTTATCTTCTTATCTTTTCTTTTAATACTTATGGCAAACTCTCTATGGGAATGTAAAGAGGGGGATTGTAGGGGTCCAAAGGAGACTGGGAAGAAGGAATGAAAACTTGACTTCTTACCCTGAAGTAGTCACTGCAGGCTGCCAGTACGGCCCTGTGGGCGTGAAACTTCTGCTCACCGGCCACCAGCGTGACGTCACACAGCAGGCCATCCAACCGCTGCTGATTTAGAGCCGCCAGGACAGAGTGCTGGTGAGATTTGGACCGACACAATCTCTGACCCGTCAGCATGGCCTGGGGGCTAGTGCACACAAATTAAAGCATAATGATGCATTGATCTAGTTCAGTCACAATTTCTGAAAGCTGGAATCATTTATAATCAGTTATAATATTCAAAGTATGTGCTCATTTTGTGGGCTAAAATATTCTCATTTCACCATGATTTAGGCTGATTCAGTACTAAATTTGGTTACGCAGTCTTGTTTAAAAAAAAGTTTCTCCCCAGTTACATGTGTATTTGTTGCGGCTTAAAAAATAATTCTGAATAATCTACTCCAATCGAATGTTAAGGTTTCAGACATTGTAGTGTACATAAGCACTATATACAGAATCCCTCTGAACACCCAAATGTGTCACATGACACGTTCTGTGAAAATACACTTCTTACACGAATATTTGCTAATTTTAATGCACAGTTACTGTTTATTTGCTGAATTTAACATATTGGGAAAATAATGAATTAATGTCCTGTGCAAAAGGAATGGCACATTTTTCACAGTATTGTGCCCTAGATTAGCAGTTAATTCCAAAAAAGGCCATTAAAAAGTATTTAACTGGATAATATATTCCCCAGGTATATCTGGTACATGGGGAATAAAGAATCTGGTACTTGGCCAATAAAGATTTCTGAGTCTGATTTACATTTACAGAAATATTAAGGAATGCTCTGTTGCATGCTGAGAAAACTCAGTAGGTCAGAGTCTACCATTCTGATAAAATGCTGCCGGAAACAGAAGATAAGATAAACCGTTTAAAGACCCACAAGTGGGAAATTTGCATGGCCTGGCAGAAAGTGGACAGTACAAAGAGCAACAAAAATGTAAATACAATAGAATATAATAAAAAAACAGAACAATATAAAATGTACACTAAACAATCTATAAATATAAAATATGGACATGATACATAAATATACACACCCTGAAGTCCTTTAAGTGATTTAGCTTTTCACTTTAATGTTTGAATGTGTTCTTGTACAGTACACATACTCACACACACACACACACACACACACACACACACACACACACACACACACACACACACACACACACACACACACACACGTATGAATGCAAATAAACACATGATTTTCAACAGTTTTCATTGTTTTACATATAGTTTACTTGCAAAATGTACCTTAGTGATAAATTGGTAGTGATCAGTGATCATCAGTGATCAACTGTCAGTCTGCATGATGATAATGCATATTTTAAATTCACATATCATTTTTTTATACAATGGGAAACAAATCCAGATGAATTCATGTAATCACAAGCATTCTTACCATATAATTCAAGTCCTTCAAAATGCTTCCTTATTTAGATTTGTTCAGTAATGTAAAAGCAGTGAAAAGCTTTCTACGGTTTGTTATTATTTTGTAAATCCCATTCCAGTTCCATTTTTCGTTTGTTCTTTTTTAGACTCTGATTACTCAGTTAGCACATAAGTCCAAAACTGTTGTGCCATCACAGGTCAAAAGTGACTGAACATAAATTAATATGCTAGTCTTGCATAACAGGTTTCACAAAATTACTAAAACACTGGGAAACTGTACATAAAACAACTTTTCAGAACGATGAACTGATGAGCAGAAGATTCTAAATTGACTCATAACGCTGTACAGAATTATTATAAAATATAATGCCAAAATTATGTGTATCTAATAAAAATGATTAAAAATCCAGGCCAATAACTTGAACTAAGGTAAACAGTTAATTACAATACAGTATTTCTTTATCTTCAAACATCTACAATATTTAAATATCTAAATAATTTAAATAGTGTAAACCACATGATTTTTAAAATTACATGGGTACCTTTTATATGTTCTGTTATAGACGTCTATGTGAGGTACAACTATTCAAAATGTCATGACCTTAGACCAATCAGGACAAGCCCCTCATTAAATTAAATTTAGTTGTGGGGAATGAATAGGTTAACCCTTCAAATAAGGGCTGATTACTTGCTTGTTATACACTATATGGACAAAAGTATTGGAATACACCTGTTTTTCAGGGTTTGGGTTAGGCCCCTTACCCTTACAGCCCTGCTCTGAACAGTTTTCTTCCTGAATGTCAGATCTGTACATCTGGTCCAGTATTTGCCCTAACTTTACAAGAAAATTTCAAAACGGCCACTCACTTCTCCAAACAATACATTTCCCACAGTCCCCTGCCAAAAACCACACCTCCAGACCATGTTTTCAGAACAACCTGCCCCAACTCCTCTGATACTGACACTAATTTTCCCTGCAGTCAGACTCAGTATATAAACCCTAGATTTGTCACGTGTATCTCTCTTGTTCTTACTGTGGTTATGAACTTAAGTTTCTAGGTTCAGTCAGTGTGGTGCTATGTGAAAGCCTGTGCTACTGCAGTAGTGGCAGCGATGTGCCAAATTACGGCAGATTCATCACTGCAGCTCCAAACCCCCAGGGGGAAAAAGTCTCTCACACACATACACATACACACAGATCCAACCACACACACGCAGACCCAAGTGCGCACACATACACACATTGGTGGACTTAGAAGTCTCTAATGGCCACAAAACTTCAATTTCAAAGTTGGTAAGTCTTAAGATGTCTGAATGCAAGCCTAGATATGATAGCCTTCCTTTTTTTCTTAAGTAACAACGTGTTAAGTGAGGTGTATTTGCAGCACTATGGAGAATGGAGGTGTTTGTACCTTGGCGGAGGCTCAGAGGGCATGCTCCTGAAGGACAGAAGAGGAGCTTCAGTCTGCTGGGATCAAAATACACAGCAGGGCCACAATGTGCATTTGCAGAATTCTACCGGGAGAGAGAAGACAAAGGGCTTTAGGATGACAGCTTATAACTTGTCTTACCTCAGTACCCACATTTATCTCAAGTCACAATCAAAAAGCAATTCCACTTTGAAAGCTTTCAAATGTCTTTCCCAAAAATGGTACAGTAACAGACTACACTAATACCCATAAAACATAATGTATTTCACTGACTATTTTTCTGTCCTCAGCAAAACATAGTCTAGTCATTGTCATTTTTTGTTTACTTTAGAGGCCATGTTGATAAAAGCGACCAAATTGCTGAGACACACTACTGTATGAACAACATGTAGGCCCATGGTCTTAATGCAAGAAGGGGAAAATGCAGCAAAAGTTGTGTAAGATTTTTGATTATATGTAAGTTTTTTTATGTAAATTTTCAATGTTATTGTCTCTTCAATTATATGTAAAGGGTCTTTGAGCGCTCTGTAAATAAAATGTATTATTATTAGTAGTATTATTAAGCTTGTTTGGGACATAGACAAAGATAAAAAATGGGACACAAACAGTGAAATAGGATAAGTTAGTTATGTTAGGTGGCATTAGCTTTAATGCTGCCGCTGCCTTACAGAACAAACCTTAGAGGACAAGCTAGCTCTTACCAATGAAGTTTACTACATAACATATATAGGACCAATTAACAATATACAGGAACTAAAATTAACTTACTCCAGAATGTGACTATCTAACATTAGCTTGGTACTTTAACATTTGCCAGTTTTTATGTTTGCATGCATGTAGGGTAGGGCTAGGAGACTATCCCAAAGGAGTTGCCTCCAAAGTCTGGATTCATTTCCAGGCATAATCAGGACATAATTGTTTTCTCAGTAATGAATCTCTGTTCTCTGATGAATCTCTGTTCACATCATTCCTAACAGGAATTTACCCTGTATTGTACTAAATCTCAAGCAAGGTAATTGACAGATCAGTCTTAAAGGCATTTCAACCTCACCTTTACCACTTCACACTTAATCTCATTCCGTTGAATTAGTGTGATTGCATCAAATATGGCATGGTTCCAATGTAAGTTAATATCCCCTTTAGTGAGCTTGTACACAGGGGCTGAGTATTGATCTTTTAAAAAAAATAGATATTTGTTGTCGAATATACAGGGAGAGATAGAGGACAGCCAAGTCCTAAAACTCAGGTCAGTTATTCAAAAAAAGACGTGTTACTGTTTGTTGTGGTTCAATTAAAAGTTCAAATAAAACCTCTCGCTTCTGTAACCAGAGCAACACCCCTGCAGTACAGCCAGGCAAACAACTCACTGAGGCTGGCAGCTACAATTCTCATCTTCCTCTGACTAAATGAATCTGAAGAATCAAATTACACGTCACCATCATGGTAGTGTCTGGTTTCTGGAAGCTGTCTGGCCTGATGGATGTTGTAGCAACAACCCAGAACAATACTCTGTAACAGCAGAGCGTAGTGTGTGACCACCAAAAAAACAACAACAGACAGTTCACTTCCAACTTCATGCAGCGTGTTTGTGTGCATTTTTACCCAGACACCAAGCAAGGCTGTATCCAGATCAGCAGCAGCAGGTTCACAGGTGTCTCCTGACTCGCAGCATCGATGCCATGTCCCAGTACCTATTGATGATTACAGACTGACCTTCAGACACAGAGAAATAGAGAGAGAGAGAAACAGAGAGAGAGGTCAGGCATGAGTTACTACTGCTAAACACTTAATCTGATAGATAGCTAGGTAGGTTTTTTCAAAAGTATGCTTCATTTCGACATGAATTAAAAACAATTTAATAAATCACATTAATTCTGTAGAACAGAAAGACTACAACTACAATATGGGTTATGAATGTGTGCTGAATTACAAATGATATACCTTTACAAGTCTGTATTACAACGACTATTTACATTTACACTGTTTTATTACTACTGCATTAATATTCATGAATGTTTCTGTGCTTAATCCTCACATGTACAGTGGGAAGACAGTACAAGCTCAAAGTGTGCAGTGTAGAACATATCACTGATTAAATGCAATGCGGCAAATATAATAACTAATTATTAGAATAAGCTGTTGAAAAACACACACACACATATATTTATATATATACATATATACACGCACACACATATATACACGCATACATATATATATATATATATACAGGGAGTGCAGAATTATTAGGCAAATTAGTATTTTGTCCACATCATCCTCTTTATGCATGTTGTCTTACTCCAAGCTGTATAGGCTCGAAAGCCTACTACCAAT
>JBBPCX010067039.1:0-10254 GCA_037974365.1 Hydrocynus forskahlii | reverse complement strand
GGGGGGCTAGCCATTATCTCTAAGCCTGCCCCTCTTTGTCCTAAGCCTGAATACAAGCTTCTGGCAGCTTGCCACTCACAGTAAGTGGCAGCAAGTAAACTCAAAATGTAAGAGCTGCACACTCACATTTTACATGCAGTTCATTTAAACATGTTTTAATGAAAAGTGGCAAAGCTTAACCACAGTCGAAAGAGTGGCATTAGAGAGATTACAGGTTTTCTGTTTGCACTTTAAAAACGCCCCAAACACTGCAGATATTTAGATTTTTTTTTTTAAAACATGCAACTCACTGCCACAAGTCAAGTAGGCTTATTGTCATTGCAGCCATATACAGACAGCACACAATGAAATGAAACAATGTTCCTTCAGTTCCATGGGGCAACACAAAGAACAAAAACAGAACTAGGGCTACTTAAGTGCAGGACAGGACTACACAGAGTGCAAAGAGAGCAACAGAGGGAGACTGCAAGAAAAACACAAGAGCAACAAAACAACAGGACAAGACAATGTTTAGTACAGTTTATGTTTGAATGGATTTTGTATTATATTGCATTCTAGCAGCAGAGTTGGTAGGTCGGCAAAAATGTAGAACAGCAATAAATCTTTGTGCAAAGTTGTGAATAATGTTCATTTTTGGCACCTGTATGAGGCTACAAATTACTACAAAAAATAATAACAGTAATAACCTTTCATTACACAAACACGTAGCCAGGACACTTCTAATGCTCCAGTTAATTCCTGTCTTTCTACTACATTTCTCCATCAGTATCCATTAGGTAGCCTGATGCTGGGCTGCAGGACTTTGTCAGAGCCTTTTGACCCTCAGTTGAGAAGAGATCTGATTAAGATTAATTAACCTTAGTTGTGTGATTCCCCAGTATGTCACCTCCACAGTGACAGGCAACTGGCCGTCGGTTCACCCAGACTGGCTGTCACATCGAGGAGAGTTTGACTTGATCCACCTAAAGGTCAGCACAACCCCAGATTGCACTTCAGCTTCAGTTTCACAGGATGATTCCCACTTCATGAATCCATACATCTCTCTCTCTTTCTACTGTGACAGCCTGTGTCTAAGCCTGGGGAAATATTGTCCAAAAGCAACTTAACTTAACCTCCAGAGAACGAAAGAAAAAAAGTGTCTTACAATTTCTTTTTTGTGTGATTTCCTATCTATTTGGGCCTAAAAAACACACCTTACAATTTAAATTTATTTTAATATATTTTTATTTTAATTTCCCAGCATGTCCACTTGTAGAGGACAACAGGACGATTTCTGTGTGAAAATAGAACTGAATTTAGAAAATGAAAGAAATGAGCAGTTCATATCTTTAGAGTGATATTAACCCAAGAACACATTCAATTTTAACAAAAAAATAAAATTCTGTATCACTCTTCTGTTGCTTATTGCTTGCAAGGACAACAAAACATGTATGTAGTTCACCAGTGAATTAAAAATCATAGAACATAAGTGGTTCTGCATTTCTTCTACCTCAGGATATTTTAGCTGGGATAGTCCTGGAAGCATGTTTTCTTTTTGGTTATGCAGAAGAACATCTTGCATTTGGTGCACCTCATGTATGTCTTGCCATTGCAGTCCTTGTTGCCAGCATGCAAACCATCACATGACACACCACTGGAAAGCCCAGGGTGTCCTCTACAGAATACTACAGAGCTTGATGGGGTAACTCCAAATACTTAAGGAAGATACAGGTGAATATAATGCCCACTATAAAGGACATAAATGAATGGGCCGGGTCTCAGGAGGATATATTCTTGGCACAAAATTCTATTTTATGGCTATCTACTTAGTATTATCTTTGGCATACTATGTAGATTAAATGAAAGAACAAATGTTTTATTGTGACAGGTCGGCAAAGTGCCTGAAGATGAAAGGTGCCGAGATAAAGGAGTTCCAACTACTCAGCATTCAGCACCACCAGTATACTGATCACCGCCTGACCCTCTGGAATCATCTGCTTCTGTTCCTTCACCAGTTCAGGACTTCAGTTAGATGTGCTTTGTTCTTCTTGAATGATTCATTCTTATGTCACTGTGTGTCTTAACAAACAAAAAAAAATTCCTCTGAAACTGGCCAGGTTCAGGGATTGGACTGAAAATGAGAGTCTTTGAAAGTCCTTCAGGAAGCCTAACAATATAGACTTGGATAAGAGAAATAGACATATCTTGATACAATTCTATGCTTATGTTTAAAAGCTATATATTTTTTAAATCTTTATACTAATTCTAAGATAATATATATTTATCTTATTCTGGCTATTAGGGAATACCAATGCCATCAAAGAGTGTATTTGGTCTACAACAAGTGGAAAATATGAAAGGAACTTTCACACGAATGACAAGACCCAAGGTTTCCCAGCAGAGCATCATGCTGCCTTACACTTGCCTCTGCATCTGACCACTCATGTAATATGAAAGAAAACATGATTCATTAGACCAGGTCACCTTTACCACTGGTCCAGTTGTGATGTTCCTATTTTAAACAAATCTGGCAGTGGACAGGGGTCAGCATGGGCACTCTTGACTCCTATGCAGTGACACAGGCCAGGAGTGCAAGTCCTCACTCTCTACATGCATTACTGAGCCTTAGGCACCCATGATGCTGTCGCTGGTCCATCAGCTGTATTTCCTTGGACCACTTTTGGTAGGTACTGACCACTGCATACTGGGAAAATCCCACAAGACCTGCCGTTCTGGAGATGCTCTCACCCAGTCACCTAACCAGCACAGTGTGGCCCTTGTCTAAGTTGCACACATCTTTACACCCGACCATTTTTCCTGCTTCCAACACATCAACTTCAAGACCTGACTGTTCACTTGCCCAGTGCATCCCAGACCTTGACAGGTGCCACTGTAAAGACATAATCCATGCTGTTCAATTCACATGTCAGTGGTTTTAATGTTGTGGCTACTTGAGAGTACCACAGTTTTCTTCTTGTATATGTGGAAACGACAGCGAAATAGAACAGTCGATTGACAGTTGTTGCTTAGCAACAGGGACACACACACACACACACACACACACACACACACACAGCTGGAAGCATCTTTCAGGAAAAAAAAATTCCAATGTGAACCCCCCCCTCCAGCTCCCTTATTCTGCACCATCTCTGTGATTATGCATGAAGGAAGCAAAGCAAACAAAGCCATTACTGAAACTTCAGTCCAGCTTAGGCAGTGTCATAAATGACACAGCGCTTTTACATCACACACACATACACTCATAAACACACAGACAAGAGCTCAAATGAGCACAGAGGGCGTCAAGGGAGATGTGACAAGATACCAGATCAGTTTCAATTAATAATTTGCTCGGACAGCCATGTTCTGTGCCTTTCCCCAGAGTTCAGACTACAGCTGCCATGGTGGTGAAGGAAGGGGCAACACACAGCCACATATCAGAGCGCATCAAAGAGAACAGTGGGAACAATTGGCAGGGGACTGCGGTCGAACTGACAGTTTTCTTAAGTGTTGGATTAGGCTTGCCTCTGTCATAGCGGTGTGCCAGAGAGACATGAGACAACTGTGTTTTATCGTGCTCCCACTGAGCAGAAGATCTGAGGAGCATTTTGTCAAAAAAAGAAAGCATTATGTGAGGAGAATTCAGAGGGATAAGTGACAAAAACATGCAGAAATGTTGTTGATGTCTATCTCTGTGGTGACAGACCCATTGCTAGTACTGAGGGTATAAATAAACCCCCAATATCATCATACAAGCCAAATCTATCAGTATTAGCGTGAGCCCACACTACTCTGTATAAAGTCTGGACACCCTCGGCCACATGATATCTTACTGATTTTCTAAGTGAAAAGAATGAACCAATCCTCACAAGGCATAAATGCGAATGTGTTATTTAGTGCACGATTTGTATTTATTTAAAGAGTTTTTTATATATTCAGGAGAAAAAAAAATGCTCCACAACAAAAAATGCATTGGTTTTTGACTGTAGTTGTGATGACTGGACCTTAAGAAGGCATAAACTGCACTTATAGAAATGGAACTTGTGGTGTATTCAATGTATTTTGTAGAAATGTATGTATTTTAAACTTCTAAAATACATAAAATACTGTAAAACTACTTTGAATTTCTTTCTCCACAATCTGAAGCCCCTGATAAAAGACACACACGCGATACTATGTGTAAAGGACTGCAAATAATGACATCCTGGCAAGTGACATGATTTTAAACCTAGTCTTTCCAGTACTTTTCCTTTAGAAAATGTTTCATACATATAATAAAATTAATGAGCTTATTCCAGTGCCTTTTTTCTTGTATTATGTATTGTTATCTAGATTTTTTTTTTTTTAGTTGCTTTTTTTTTTAAGTTGCATTATTCTTTGAAGGCAAAACGATCTGGGGAATAATAAGATACTTTCTCAACACAAAATTGCTTAAAGCAAGTCAAATGTGTCTAAATGTTGTAGAATTTTTCATAATTCTTATAACTCAATATTTCAGTGGAAGAATATCACTTGCCAAGATGTTATTTGCAGTGTGGATACAATGTTCAAAATCTATCCATGCAGCCAAAGGGGAAATACCGATATCAAATACATCTTATACTGATATCAACAATACATTAGGGTGTTATGACATGTGAGCTCATGTGAAACTGCGAGATCTTCTAACTTGTGGCATTTGCAGCCTAATCAAATTATGTGTTTCTCATAGGACAATAAACACAAAAATAAACACAAAAAGAAATATGAGGGGGAAAAAAAAACCTTGGGCAATTCATTGTATGACACCAGGTCATGTCGATTCAAACAGAACGATGTATGTGAGTGTTTTTGTTTTTGTCAGTGTGTGTGAAAGGATGGTGTTCAGCCTGAGGGGTTTACACAGTGGTGTATCTCCATTATTTATTCATACATGAGTGTACTGAGTGGATTTGGTAGTTTTAATACAAAGGAGCACTTTCTGGATTGTTTCGAGCACATTAAGCACAAGAACAGCTCTGCGAAGACTTGAGCTCGATTGGACTTGGCAGTTAAACTGTGGTTCATTTTTCTGCTGGAATGTTCACAAACATTTATTCAATCTTTCATTTTAAAGGTAGAGCTTTTAATCCCCCCCCACCCCCCCAACCCCACCCCCACCGCATCCTGGATAAAGTGCCTCCATTCATAGAGATGTTACACTGATGATGTAACTTGCTATTTTTTAAGCCCTAGTGAATTCCTCCTTTTTTAAACCCTTCACCCCATATCCCCACCTGCCTTGTGCACACATTTCTAAAGCTATAATCACTAAATATAAGAGATTTACACCGTATGCTCTTTATCTATTCATTCTATCATCGCTCATCCATCTATTTGGTAACGCAGTGAGATCAAATCTCCAGCCTCCAACTCAAATCCACATCTCCACTCCATTCACTTCTCTTCACTTTCTTTATGGGACCACATTCAAGCTGTTCTGAAATATTAATGAACAGTGTCATTCTACATCCTGACAGGGTTTTTCTATCAGCTCTATCGCTCTCTCATCTGTCCATCATTCCATATGTTCCTCACGATTTACTATGCTGTGAATTTTCAGGCTATAGCAACCAGGCATAGCTACAACTATTACATTATAGTTGACATAGTATTCATATTTCTTCTGTTGTACTTATGTTGTACTTTCTAGATACTGTTCAATCTTCATGTAAATATTCATTTATTCCAAAAATATTCAAATAAATACAAACAGATTAACAATAAATTGTGCATTCCCCAATCCCCCCCCTAGTTTAATTGTATCCAGGTCCTCCTGCTAGTATACACACCCCCAAATCACCATCCACACTGGGAGTAATGCTTCTTTTGAGTCATGTGGTGACTCAGTACATCTTTTCAAGGCATTGCATGCCATTGCACAGCTCAACACACTTGTGGGAGATCCTGATTACCATCAAACTGAATGAGAGGGGAAGGGGGAGGGTAATTCTACCCACCAAGAGACTACAAGACCACTTATGATCTCTTTTGGTGCTTTTCCACTAGCACAAAGAACCGTTCCGTACCACAAACAAATGTTTTTCCATTACAAATAAAGTGACTCGTACCTTAGCTGTTCGACAGCAGGGCCAAAAGTGGGCAGCAGCCAAAGTGGCTGCATCACTATTTTCTGATTGGTCGAAATATTGTCATCACATGGAAAGAGGCCATTGTTTTTTCGTAGTCTGAGTAAAAACACAACAATGGAGACACAAACTAAAAACTAAATTTCAGTGGAGGTTTTCAATGATGCTAAAAAATAACAACGCTGTGAGAAACGTGACGGTGTACCAGGTCATCGCTAATAAGTTATCTGTGTTTGGTATTCGTCGTATTCGGCTAAAGAAAAAGAAATAAAAATAAAAAAAATACAGAATTCAAACAAGACTATAAATAGTAAAAGGCCAAAATATCAATAGCAGCTCTGACAGAAAAGCTTTCTGCTGGAACGACACCATGGACACGGTTCTGGGAAAACAACTGAGCTGAAACTGTGGTGAGAGAATTGCACCTCTGACAGGTCAGAAACATCATTACCTCACTGAGATTCACAGGAAAATCTAAGCGTGCTGCAAATTACATGCCATTGCAGTACAGTTTAGGTACAGTGCAGTTTCCGTTTTATAAAATGAGTTTTCCCATTTGGGGCGACCCAATCTCCCATTGATAAGATACTTTGTAACTGAATGTCTTCTTGGTTACACTGAAATAACATTATTGACTAAATTGTGAAACTGGAAGCAAAGACATGTGCAGTGCTAAGTCTTCTAGATGGACTTTAGGGGAAAAAAAGCTTTCCCAAGATTACACAGTAGACTTCACACAAGACCGGAGAGTTTTCCGGATTTTTTTTTTTAGCTTTTTTCTTCAGGAGAAAACTAAACTGTAGCTTCAGTACTTCAGGGCTTGACCTGAATGCTACATTTCATGAAAGCCTTCCACAACACTGAGCAGAACCACTACAGAAACCACTACGGAGAAAATAATACTGAAATGGGCCGCATTGAGAAGACCTGTGGTGCATTTACAAAGGTTGAGCCATGGCATGGTGTGAACCATCCATTTTGCTGATGGGAGATTTTATAATACTAGATGACCTTCATATCATCAGAGGGTCCTGGGGCTGGAGTAATGGATTAGAGCAGTGCTGCTGAAAGTGCAGGAAAGTTTCACTATTGGTAGGCACTGCCATTACGAGTACTAAATTGCTTGGGTTGATTTAACCACACTTAATTACCATATTTATTGGAACCATTTACCTCTTTAGCAATTATCTGAACAGAGTGGACACAAAACATTCTGTAGTACGGTGGTAGCGGCCTAGTGAGCAAAACACTTGCCTGTGAACTCCATGACCACCCCTCTTTCTACCATTGTGTCCTTGAGCAATACACTTAACCCTCAGTTGCTACGGGGGACTGTCCCAAATGCCAAATGCCCCCTGTACCCTTTACATTTTCATGCAGTATTCAGACAAATATTTTTGCAGATGAAGCAGTAAGTCTGTAGAATTCATTCTTTCAGAAACGGTTAATTTTTGAGAGAGTTTTGGTGACAATACAGTATAAAAACAGCTGGATAACACTGGTAGCTTAAAGCTGATCAGACTGATCATGCATGGATCAACGAAAATCTTCTGGAAAACTGATGTAAAGAGAACTAATTGTTGCCCTATGTTGCATATAGCTGCTTCACACAGCCACTCTTATCCTAAGACCTTCACATAAGCCCCTATCTCACATAGAACATTTTTTGCCAGGAGCGGTGATTAAACGGGAAAGAGTTAGGTGTAAATGTGAACCAGAGTTGAAATCCCAGCAAGATTGACATAGCAGTTTACCTGCATGAGACCTGGTACGTCTCCCAGGAATTACCAAAAGGGCTCAAATGTGAGCAGAATCCAATACATTGCTACATTGAGGTATGTATCACTTTTGTAGTTTTTACAGTCCAGTTTTCAGTTCATGGTTTTCTCAAGTGGAAACATCACTGAAGTGGATTTTTTCGTGTTTTTCCTGAATTTCTCTTGTCCAGTTCCAAAATCACACAATACAGTAAACATTCCAAGAGCAACCATGTGTAGTGGAAAACCGCAAAGTTTTGATGTGGTAAAAAAAAATGTTTACATTTTTGCCAATTTATTAAATGTATGCCTAGTTTATAGGGTAAACCCTAAATAGGCCCCCCCCAAATATGCTCCCAAAACACTTTAATTTCATTTAAAACTCTGTACAGTTCACATTAAACTCCCGCAGTGCTAGAATGTAAAATACTAATATTACCCCTGTATAGACTACTGTAATTCATGCACATGCATTTTCTTTGGTATAAGCATAATAAAAATACAGGGCTTTAAGAAGAACAAAATGAAAAACACAAGAACACTCGAGATGCTCCAAGAGGGAAATTCTGGACTGCAGCTGTCAGAGCTGCGTCACAGGGCAGCAGCCAATCAGCAGCAAGAAGAAATAAATAGCATTCTTGGATTGGCTACTTTCAAACCTCCTGCCTCTGAGTACAGCTGTCTGTGACGTCCGGGCCTCGTGCCACACCCCTTGTCCTCGTGCTGGTTGTTAAGGTCTGGGCGTGGTGCTGAGCAGTGGAGGCTCATTTTGTTCAGGTGTGTCTGACTGTTTTTGTTAAACACTGTGCCCAGACATAAACAACCAGCAAGAGGACGAGGTCCAGACATCACAAAAACAAAAGAAATGCGGAGAACATTTGCCTTTTCCGTGCATGTGCGGGGGTTTCTGCAAACAATTATTAGTTCGGTCCTCTGAAAAAATCTGTGAAACACTGAAGTCGCAACTGCTAAAACACATATAAGCGGGGGGTTACTGTACTCTGAAATGCTGGAAGGGCGATGGTTAATTTTTCTCTGAGTCACATGTTGCTTCACTGGTAATGTAATTTGACCGGACAGCTCATTGTGCTTGGAGGAGAACACTAAGTGCTAACTTTGTTATGTAAGCCAACAGACACTCTCACTGACCAGCATCATGCTGAGTAATGGGGGGAGGGAGGACCATCATACCCACACAGAAACAATGGAATTACATTCTCTTGGACTCCCAGCCATTGATGCCTGTTACATCACTAAGGGTCAACACTTCAAAATTCAGAAGCCATCACATGAACATATTTTGTATGACTGTGGTGGCAAACTGGTGGTCAAAAACCAACAGAAGACACAGCAGAGCCAACAAAGCAGTCTTCCTGTAACAGTTGTGTGTTTTGTCTTTGGCTGAGTGTGTCTTGTACATGAACTGTTGGATATTCATTCTCAGGATTCTCTGGGTTAATGTAACAATGTGCACCCCCAGTAATAAAAATGTTTAAATTTGAAAGCATGAACATTAGTGGTAAATATCAGATATTAATGGCTAAAGAATGTAATGACCAATTACTTTTGAATGCACATTAATAGCACAATCTGCAGCTGTTTTCCATTGGCTTCTTTTACTAATGAGTTTGAGTCAACAAGCTTTCTGTTCTTTTCTAAGCAGGGAGAAACAAATGAAAACTACTGTCCTTTGTAATTAACCAGATGAGGCAGATAGAGATTAGGTGGAAAAACACTGGGGTGTTGCTTAAAGATAATGGTCAGTTCTCACTGATAAAGGCCACTGTGAAACGAATGACCCATTAAAGCAATGCGGGCAATATGGTATTTAGCCTTATGAGGTCAATTAAGTCACAGCACGCTTTTCTGAGCATATCATGGAAATTGTTGGTACTTAAAGAACACTTACCAACTGTATGTTCCATTACAGAGAGAGGATACATTGTCCTGTGTAATTGGAATCAGTGCAGTATGCAGCTTTGCCCTGAGTTTTTAACAGTATTATTTAAATGTAGCACTACAGGTTTTTTGTCTGTTCCATCCTATCAAATTTCAGATAACTTAACATCTTGACTATTGTGTGGCAGGTAAATAGGATTTTATATTATTGTCACATTAACCAACCATTAACCTTATGTCATATAAGCTAAGATAAGATAAACCTTTATTAGTCCCACAAGTGGGAAATTTGCTTTGTCACGGCAGAAAGTGGACAGTACCAAGTTAAGAGCAGCAAAAATACAAAAAATAATATGATAGAATAAAATACTACATCAACAGTATAGTACAAAATGTATACTATACAGTCTCTCTCTCTCTCTCTCTCTCTATATATATATATATATATATATGTATATGTAAACTATATGTAAATTAAATGTAGACATAGGCAAGTTGTATGCATGTACACA
>JBBPCX010067038.1:0-13741 GCA_037974365.1 Hydrocynus forskahlii | reverse complement strand
CCTGCACGTTAGAAGTGTCGTATTTCCCTCCTCAACACGTTCAGGGACGTCCACTCTGAGATCTGAGAAAATGGAAGACAAACAATAGCAGGAGAGACCCAAATCAGCAAGAGAACAATCTAGAAAAAAGAAATAATCTTGTGACGTGCCCCTGTCGTGTTCCTGTGTGTGTGTTCCTTGTTTGTGTCTGTTACATCTGCCACATGTCTCTGGTCCATTTGAGTTCAAGTCAAGTTCTTGTCTCCTCCCTCACCCAGGTGATTCCACTCTGGTCACTAAACACACCTTTGTGTTTGTGCCCACCGTTGTCATTTCTCTGTTTGTCCTTTTGTTGTTTTGCCCTGTTTGTATCTCACCCTTGTTGTTTGGAACTGCGTGCTTTGTGTGTTGTTTATATTTATTCATTTTAAATAAACGGGCAATTGCAGTTTTGCGCTTGTTGAGAAGTCACACGCAATGAAATTATATCAATTATTCATTAAACTACTACCAAACAAACTAAAACAAACAAGTTAATCACAGTTAGCAAGAACAAATGTCAGAGCAGCATGTATTTATAATATGATAAACAGAAATAATTAGTAGTGATAGAACTCACCTGTGACACGGAGCGTCACTCCTGGGTAACCTAAAAAACTCTGATCTCGTACGTTTGATGTGATCCTGAGGCAGTACATGTGCTCGTCCTTCTCCGTCACCTTCTCCAGTTTAAGAAGGGAAGTTTTCTTGTTGTTTCCCAAGTACTCGATCCTGCCTGAATAATCTGGATCTTCATGCAGGTCAGTTGGTTCCACTCCTCGGACAAGATTTTTGATCCAAAACGTCTTCACATCTCTGAGATGAGATGGATGCTTGTAAGTGCTGTACATCCTCACTGTGGAACCTTTTAAAGCACATGTTTCAAGTCGGGTGTATTTCACACTCCAGTCTTGTTTTAAAGCTCCTGAAACATAGAATGAATTAAGATGAAGAAAAGCACTTAAGAACCAACATAAACTGTATATTTCCAATGCAGGTGGGTGATGATGATGATGATGATGATGATGACGAAGTTCCTGCTCTTGAGGTGTGTATTAATGTCTGTAGAGCCGCATAATGATAATTATAAATATATTTCAGAATAAATCTAAACAAGTTCAGGTTTGAGTATTCCCAGGATAAAGGGAAGGTGTCATCCAGGGGCAAGAAGACATTATTCATTCATGATATTCTGCTTTATTCCTCAATTTCTAAGATTTTTTTAGAGCTGCATTATATTCATTTTCAAATTTTCTGGAAAAAAATATTTCTCAGAATAAGAACTATCTTTACTACTACTACTGCCCTAATATAGTACCATAATGTTACAATTAATCATAATAATGTTGGTTGTTGTAGTTATTATGCACTGTTGCATACAGTTATCATTTTTTTTATAACATAAGATTTAATAACCTAATTCAAATATTACAAAGATAATTATATTTTCATAACAAGTTGTCACTGAGAACTAAATCAGGGATCTTGCCTAATCTGGCAACGCTGATCGCATTGTGATTTAGTGTGCAGAGCTTATTGCAAATAAATTGTAATGGAAATTTTCACTGGTGTGCCAGGGGGGCTTCTAGAGTTTATCCCAGTTCAGAGGGCAGAAGGTGCAGAGTCACAGGTCACCAGTCAAACACTTTGTAGCTGCAATCAGTTTTCTATAACACTATCAGCTTTCTGCACTTTACATGAGTGAGTAAATACATTAATAAATAAATAGGCAAGAAATACATGACACTCACCAACAGCCATTAGCTGAAGTAACAGCAACCACAGAAGACAGTCTACAGACTGCAAAATAAATGGAGAAACACAGCTTCTCAGTTGCTTTTGTCTAGTAATAGCCACTGGTAACACTCATGTTACTGTTACTGATTGCAGAGACACAAAGATCAAAAAGTGAGTTCTCCTCCCTCAAGACTACTTGATCGGTCTTGCATAAATACTTTCATACGAAAGTTTTAGCCCTGTCCTTTAACATCATGCCCAGATCAGTCAATATCAATGAATCTGTTCAGCACATTAAAATCATCCAAGAGATTGAAGGCACCACGTATGAGAGAAACCTACCATATTGTAGGACATCCTGTCAACGACCCCTGAAGAAAAATGGTTTTGTGGTTAGAGGACATGTTCATAAAAGCCTTTCATTTCAGAAATCTTTCAATGCCTACTTTTTTATACATATGTCTCACAAGCCTCTTAATCAAAGCCACTCTTGGGTCAGTTTGAAGGACTTACCTGCTCGTCATAAGCTGCGTTCGACTTCACCACCGATCTGTGGTGTCACTAAACCAAACATCAAGCAGAGAGCAGTCCGTGCAGCTAAAACCACACACTGGTGAAAAGCTGATCTGTCACGCAGTTCCTCATTTTTCTCCCTCCTTTTCTGAGGCAAATTGAGCAACTTTTGTTTAGCGAACTAACTTCCACTTGTGGTAAGACCATTTCCTGAAACCGTTTTCCCACTGCCAGGTCTATAGATCACAGTTTATTTTTACTGAGAACATTTATACCGACAGTACTTGTACTGAGCAGGATGTATTTCATATTTGAAGGGTTTTTTTATTGGCCTCATTTTTGCAGTTCACTTTTACACAACTACACCCATCGCGTACATCCCTGTCAATTAATTAATGGTAATGGAATCACAGCTAATCAGCCCTCGGATGGGTGCACCTGGTAAGATTTCTCTCATGTTGATGAGGAAGGTAAGACAGATGCCAGAAGTCACTCAAAAAAGAGCTGTGAGGAAGACTGAAAGGAGCAGGAGCCGGAAGGGAATCACACCCCTTTCAAAACTTGTCTTCTAGTAAAGAAGCAAAGAGACTAACGAGTAATAAGACTTTGGCAATAACTCGTCTCACGTTCGGCAAAAAAAAAAAAAGTATGATCCCAAAACACCATACGAAGGTGGGAGGAGTTACACTATGAGGATGCTTCTAGGCAAACAGTAATTTCACGCCACTGAAGGAGACCCACGTGGAGCAAAGTTGGTTCAAAAGTGCCAACTTTTAAGTGGTGATTCCAAGTAAGTTGCTTTGTATTTGGATGGGTAGGAGGGTGGATGGATGGGGGTGGGACATTAAAGAGACTTGCTAGCATACAGAGAAAATATTTTAACCCAAATACAACTCTGACATCATTGCCCATCATCCACCAAAACCACAAACTGAATTCTCTCTCATTTGTCACTTATTTAACGACATACATTTGTCATCTATTTCAATATATTTTTGCCCTATATTTTTAAATTACTTATGAATTGCTTATGGATTGCATATAAAATAATGTAATTTCAAGTAATTTGGGATGATTCCTGACCCATCTGGTGAATTCAAGGTTGATCAAGGTTTGTCAAAAAAGTAATGTCTTGAAGAATAAAGACTTCTTGTTTGACAGTTTGATATGGAGTCACCATTTAATTACTGAAGGAAATGAAAAATGATTGCACATAATTAGAATTTACATAAGAGCACATTAATAAAGTGTACTGTAATCATGTTGGATAACAGAGGTTATTAAAACTGAAAGCTAAGCGAGAAAAGGCCTGTTTTTTTACTGCTGTTTTCTCAATCTGCCTTGAAACTGGGCTCCTGTTTCCAGTGAACCTAAAACCAGACAAGACAAAGAATACTGGATTTATAATCACCTGTGGACCTGTATGTTTTCATATTTATCTAATGAACACAGATGTGTAGTGAAATTATGCCTATTTTTACACTTAGTCTGCAGTGAATATAACATACATTCACATAGTCAGATGATCCATCATCATCATCATCATCATCATCATCAAAGGTCAAGCAGGTTTGACCAGCACAACCTGTATGAACATCCTGTGAGGAGAGAGGAAGAGAAAACAAAGAGAGGGGGTACAGGTGTGAGGACAGAGGTACAGGTGCAAATCTGAAAACGATGCCAGTACAGACAGCTCGCACTCAAAAACCTCACTCCGAAGAATGTGAGTCCCTTACAGGAAGCAGGGTCTGATCTTCGGCACAGCGTTTGTTGTCAGCAGAAGGAACTCTGGGATTTATGAGACTCTAGGGGGATTTAAGAAAGAAAGCATACATAATGTATTAAAACTGGAATTTTTGGAATGTTAAACATGATCTACATTGCCTTTCAAAGAGAATTAAATCATCTAATTTAAAATAGTTGAAACAGTATAATATAAATATAAAAATGAACAGAGTGTAAAGTACTTATTTTCATCAGAGATGGCCACGAATCTGATCTGCGAACACAATTTCTGCATTTTCCATCACATTACACTAGGTGCCAGTAATTCCAGGACTAGCCACCAGAGGTCCCTGTTTACAATTATTCAATCTGTAACGCCAGTGGTAGCTACTAGAGCTCCCTGTCCTTGGTCATATTAATTGTGTGCTGCTCCAGTACTGGCCACCAATTGAGCATTTGCTGATTTCCTGGTCGGTACCACCTGTTGTCCATTACCCTGAGTTATCGGAATTAAAGTAGCAGTCCCATGTATTTTACTGCTATTCGCATTGTATTACTAGTTTTTATTGCACGCTATTAGAGAAATGGAGAGAAAAGAAAATAATAAAGGGAATAAGAAAGAATTAGAGAGAGAGAGACAGATGAAGAAAGAGAGAGAGGGAGAGAGAGGACAGAGCCTGGATCAGTGCTGAGTAAAAGCTGGAACACTCTGATGTCACTCACAGAGTCCAGTTCTTCAGGGGGTTCATCTGAAGGAATGATGTACGTATCCTCAGGAGGGGGGTCCCGGTCACGGATTGACACACAGGTCTCATAAACACCTGTATGAGAGTCATCAGGGTCATCGTGCGGGATTCTGGCAGTGTGGGATGTCTGTAGAACAGCCTGAATAAAAGAGCAAGAACTCTGTGAGCCTCCACAGAGCAATAAATAACCCACCAGAAACATAACAGCTGATTAAAATACCAAATTCAGAAATAAATGTAACTTCAACACAAACGTAAAACTCGTATCATAATCTGAAATAACCAAAATGTGTGACTGATCTGAGGTCAGTTTTTTTTCTCTCTATGTCCTCGTACATTCATTGTAAATAAAAGGGAAAAAAGAAACATTTAAAATGACACCACTTTAGACAGCTTACACTCAAAAGCCCTTGCTCTGAAGAATGAGAGTTGCTTACAAGAGGAAGGCTCTGATATTCAGCACAGCGTTTGGACCCACTGTCAGGTGTGACATAAATGTTGTCGGCGTAAGGAGTGTTCTAGTGAAGTTGAAAAAGGAAAGCATTTATAATTTATTAAAAACAGAATTTCAGAAATTTTAAAACAAGTTTATCTACTATAATATAAATCTAAGAACTTAATTTCACACCAATTCCATCGAATCACATCAAATGCCAATAATCTCTGTACTAGCCACAAGAGGTCCCTGTTCCTAATGACGTGCCCTCTCTGCAATCCTAATACAATTCTCCAGAGGTCCCTGCCACCAATATAGTGAGTGATAAGTGTAATTGGTAATAGTTGGGAAGAACCAGGAGATACATCAGAAGAGATTAGTTGTAACTAGTTTTAATTTCTCACTAGTTTTCATTGCATTCTACTATACCGGCCATGCTTTCTTTCTTTATTTTGCCTGTACCTCACACTTTAGAGAACATCACTTTATTTAAGATAAAAAAGGGAAGAGTAGAGCCAAACAAACTTCAGTCCCAGTGTTGATACATCCTGGAGGTTCCAATGCAGGTCTCTAGGACCATCCAGTACTCCTGCTGGACTGATCATGTTGCTAAAGTAACAACACTTAAGGTATTAAACCATTCAATTGTTATTTTCATGGTAGCATTTTCACTTTTATCCAACATAATATCAATAACTGGCCAGCAGTCAAATCAGTGTTTTAGATCATGATAAAGCAGGATCCATGCTTTAAACAAACTATTGGCTGGAGTCTAGTGGAGTGTGTAACAACGAATTGGTGACGTTAGGAGTCAGTAATGATTCAGATTCTTAATCACACACAGTACCATATGTGAATGGTCCCCCTAAAATGTAACTGAGACTGTGCAACATAGTTCACCACCACTATGAACAATTCTGACTTCCTGTGTTTTTTCCAGAATGGAGCATCTCATACCAAACCCACCCTGGACCGCTCTGTTTACACCTTAAACACTTCATGATGGGGGATTTTAGAAATGAAGAGGAGTTACCCTTTAAAGGGGAGAGGTGAAGGGGTGTTGCATGGGGCCATGACAGATTAAAACAGAGCAGAACCATCTCTTACTCTCAAACTATGGCACTTCAGTCAGTTAAAGGGTGCACTATTCACGAGTGTGCTGAGACAAACAGCTCAGAGGACGAGAGAAAAATAGCCGTTTACACATTTTTCACCCAAAAAGTTGATATGGCCTCAAATCAGCAAATGGAGCCGGCTAGCAGCTTGGCTAACAAAAGGTGTTAATAAACCACAACAAACTGAGGCACGTCTTTATTTTCATAACTGACCTGAGCATGCTGAACAGGGGAGGGCTCATAAAGCTTGATTTTTTTTTTCAGGAAAATTTGTTTTAATAAAAAAAATTCTGCCCACAGCAGCTTTTGCAGCGCGTCGACCAATGGACCACCCAAGGGAGGGTTAAAACAACAATATTGCTTCCACAATCACACTAACGATAAATGAAACCTACAAATGCCTTTTTTATCTATTGATATAAACAAATATAAACACTTATGGAGGCTTCTTCTACCAAGCCCAAATGCTGCCAAAACATGAGCTAAAATGACATTAAAGCTGAATAAAACAGTCTTAAAACATCCATCTAGGGTAAGGTGTTATGGAAGTTATATCTGGTACTTACCTGAATTCTTCTTCTGACCCATCTGATCACGAAGATTAAACTGTAGAAAACGGTCACCGCCCCGCTGCACAACAGTCCCACAAGCACAAAGGCGGCTGTGTGACTGCGTACTAGAAATCAGATAAATCACATATATATCCATCAATTTATCAATCAATATCAATCACACAGCACATCTCAGCTCTGCTCTACAACTTTCACAAAATACACAATTTTTCAGGAGTGAACATTCTGATGAAGTGTGGTTGAAGAGAGACCTGGATATAGAAAGGGAGCCACGGAGGCTTTCTGTTGTCCGACAGTATTCCCAGCTTCGCAAGTATACCACCCTTTGTCTTCAGCAGTGATGCTCTTTATGTTGTAGCTAGTTCCAGACCCTACAGGTGAGAGTCCACCGTCTTTAAACCAGGTGTAGTTCTCCACAGTTGGGTTTGCATTGCTGCTGCAAGTCAGAGTCACTGGATTGCCCTCCACTATTTCACCAGAGGGACTGATGGACACCAAGACATTCTTAGGAGGGTCTGGAGATGGATAACAGCATTGATTACTGCTAAAAATAAATAAATAAATAAATGATTTGAGGCCATGTTGAGCAAATGGTCTTTAATAGTGATGGTTATTTGTAGTAAATACTATTTTGTGTTTTTGGAAGCCAATGAATCATTAGTAACTTACAGAGAACATCTAAATGCACAGCAGCGGAGTTTCTCTCTCCGTGTTCGTTACGACTCTGGCATGTGTAATTTCCACTATCCTCAGAGCTGATGTTGGGAATGTTGTAGGTTCTTCCTTGTCTAATTGATGCCGATTCCTTAAACCAGGTGTAGATCTTCACAGGTGGGTTTCCATCACTGCTGCAGGTCAGAGTCACTGATCTTCCCTCCACTATTTTACCAGAGGGACTGATGGACACTGAGACACTCTTTGGAGGATCTACCCTCACAGAGAGGAATAAAAAGGAGAATATTCCTAAAAAAACAAACCACGAATTGGAAACTAGCCAGCACTAATATCCAGGTGGCATTACCATTTAGACACAAAGTACCAGTGGATTGGTATGGAGGACACTACCCACAGCTAAACCATCCTAACTGGAACGCCAGAGACACATGTATGATTCAAGCATAATGATAATGTTAGAATTGATGCAGTGGCTGGGTGACACAAAACTGCTGAGCAAAGTGACCCAGTTGGCTCAACCTAGCATTTGGGTTTAGAAAATAACTCCTCCTTGTTTTAGAGGTGAAGAATTCCAACTTTAAGTTTAGTCAATTTACATACTTACATCTAAGCCTGAGCATTTTAGCAGGAGAGGTGAGATTGTATTTTCTCACAGCACAGCTATAACTGCCTGCATCCTCACTGCTGACTGCCTGCAGGTGGAGCTGGTTCTTCTTGATGGTCTTTGTGGTTAAAGGAAGTCCATTTTTGTTCCAGACAAAGGTTGGATCAGTCAGAGTGCAGGTGCTTTTGCATGCAAGAATGGTTCCTTTTCCCTCAACTACTTGCAAAGGAATCATCACCTGGAGCTCTGGAAAGAAGTGGAAAACCCACAGACCAACTTCAAAATGTCTACCAAGCACCAGGTTCTACCGGTTTTCACTTATAAACACTCAACCAAAGCATCTGAAAAGGTTCAGTGGATTCAGCCAGACTTTATGGGTTTTAATGAAAAGATTCTAGAAAAAAAACAACATTCTAATACACAGATGTCTTCATACCCACAGATGATCCATTCAAAGCGCAGCTTTTTAGAGGCTTCACTTGAGCAGAACCTCCTGAAAGGGTGTGTAAACAAAACGAAGAAAAATCAAATATAAAGTTAATAAAATATATTTGTGCAATTCATAGAATTTATGTGAAATTAAAAGGAGATAAAACATGATGAGAAACCAAAATAAATTTTGAACAAGGTACTCCACTTTTGATAAACTAAAAATTAAACAAACATTAAACATCAAAAATTTAAAATATTTGAAGGATAACAAACTAGACTGCATTTGTGTGTGAAAATGTGGTGTGTGATGCATAGTTGCTATAAAACTAGTATTTGGAGACACCCAAACATTGATTTTATGGCCAAAAATGTCATTCAGCACACTGTGTCTTACTGCTGAACCATAGGATGGGGCATCTTGATGTCTATTACCATGCCAGTTGTGGTAAAGGATAGCTGCAAACGAGTGGAGCAAACCACACTTGCCCAAAAACAAGTGGAAAAAGTTTGTGTAGCTATGGTCACAGCCTGATTGTTTTTAATTCAAACACAACAAACAGTGACACACCTCTTTTCTTATGAATCACCTGAGCTTTAGTGCCTTGAAGTCTGTTTGAGTGTGTTGTGCCTTTAGCTCCATAAGACTGAATTACTGACCTGCATTTTGTCACTTTCTGGTTGTCACAGCCTCTCTTTCTCCACTACACACTTTTAAGGCAATTCCATTCTCTCTCCCAATACATTACAGAGGCGATTCAACCAAAAAAAATCCTGATCAACTGATTAAAAAACTGAATACATGCGCACTATGCTGGGTATTAATGGATGTTTTTTGTATTAGAACCATGCCAATATTTTTAAAACCGTAGGAGGAGAAGAGGCAATTGCCTACAAATGACTTAGCAACAACCTACTACACCATAGCAACCACCTAGAAACTCCCTAAAAACCACTTACACCATAGCAACAGCTGAGACTTTGCATACACCTCCTACACCACAGCAAACATCTGGAAATTCCTTAGCAACCACCTCCTACACCATAGCAACCACCTAGCAACACCCTAGCAACCTCATTGTGTACCACGGCAACCACCCTGAAACTCTTTAGCAACCACCTCCTATTCACAGAAGCTGCCTCAAAACTACTTACCAACTATGTCCTACACCATAACAACAGCCTAGAACCTACTTACACCACAGCAACTATCTAGATACTCCTTAGCAACCACCTACTACACATAGAAACTGCTTGGAAACTACTTAGTAACCACCTCTTACAACACAGCAAGCACCTGGCAACCATCTTTTCTACCATGTCAGTAATTTAGAAACTGCTTGGCAACTGCATAGACACTACTCAACAACCAACTCTGACACCATAGCAACCACCTTATACCTTAGCAACCACAAAAAACTCCCTGGCAACCACCTCCTACACCATAGCAAATACCAAGAAACTACTTAGCAACAACCGCCTACACCGTAGCAACCCGCTAACAACACCCTAGTTACAACCTTTTTTACCATAGCAAGGATCTGGAGGTGAGCCTCCAACAATTAGAGCGACAGAGAGGAGAAAGGGATGGATGAAAGGAAAGCAAAAGAGGAGTGTGTGTCATCCCTGATATCATGTGTGTGATGGGTGAGTTGCCCTGAGGACCCATATGAAGCTTTGTGGATGTTCTGGTGAAGTATTAATAAGCAGAACTCCATTCCTTTAAATGTGGCCAAAAATGTAATAGAAGTGTATTGAGGAAAAAGGGATGACTAAAAGAAAGGAAAAGACGATTGCAGGGCATGGATGAGGGGATGGATATGTGTGGGGGTGTGGCCTGAGGTTTCATGTGAAGTTTCATTTCTTTTAGTCACTGTATGGAGATTGAAAGTTTTGTCTCCTGAAACTGCATTCATTTCAGTGGGGTTAAAAATGAATGGAAGTGAATGGGGGAAAAACGGGATGAGCGAAAGACAAGGAAAAGACGAGTGCTGGTCATAACCGGCCGCGTTTGTGTGTCGAAGAAGTTGGCCTGAGGTATCACATGAAGTTTGGTAGGTTTTGGACAAAGTGTGTCCAAGCAGGACAACCTGAAAGTTGAGGCCCATTCATTCTCTATGGTACTCAATAGGCGGACCGCGGTCCACATCTGGCCCCAAACGAAGTTCAATCCAGACCGACATGAAAATCGGTATAACATTTGATCATCCGAGCAATGTTTTAAATGGTATATATGGCCCTTACACCTTTTGTGCCCAAGTTTAAACAGCTGGTGGCAGAAAAAAAGGTGTCACTTCTCACACTAACAGGCCCACCACATGGCTTTTTGGACGTATATAGTTCGAGAGGTTTGAAGACTTATCAGTTTTGTTTTGCTTTGGAATTGGAATTTGCTGGACCTTTCCCTGACTTGACATTTGGTCAGAGGACCTTTCAGCTTTATATTTGAGGACCCCTGCTCAATGCCATTTCGGCCATTGTTGTTGGCGAATAGCGTCGCCACGGTAACTAAAAACGTCAACAAAAGTAATACCACACCACGCGCTGCTGAGACGAACATTTTGATATATAGGTTGTCTGAGTGCATGGTTCGAGCCGCATGAAGCGAAACAGGGGAATAATTAATAAATAAATAAATAAATCAACCATTTAGAGGTGAAGAATAATATGGGAAAACCCATAGAAGGCAGCAGTTACAATCTGGAGCCTCCAATTTCAACCGCAAACAGATCCTTTCTAACAACAGTTACAAATATGACTTACACTCTCAAACTAACACGCTTTTGACTCATTCTGGTAACAGGTTTCGTCTCTCTTAACTCTGAGTGTTTAACAGCTGCTTGCACTGCAGCTCTGGCACTCAAAAGGACAAAAGACACCAATTATATTGTGTATATACATATATATATATATATATATATACATACAATACGTGGATATGTTAATAAGAATCTTGTTAATGATCAACTACTGCCCTATCAGTGCTTTATAAGCACACTACAGGGACATCATGATGGAGACAGTTTGTCCATTTTTTCCTTGCAGTGCAACGCTTAGCAGTCTGTGTACAGGTTGAGAGCAGCTTTCACCAACCTGGTGTGAGGAGAAAAAGGAGAAGGATGTGCTGAGACAGAACAGATGCCATCTTGGTTGATATCCAAAGCTCTCAGAAGGAAGGAACAGTGTCCCTGGGGTGGTACCTTCTAGGGTACATCATCAGGAACTTTAGTTAGGGACCATAACTCATATCATCTTCCATCTCTGTTACCATTTTTTAAGCTGCACTGACTTTACGATCCCTCTGTCTGACCACAACCTTCTTTTAAGTTTCTATTTTAAAACCTTAGATCATAGAAGGGTACAAATAAGCCTCTTTTCCCTGGAAAGTCACACAATTCAAAATAAAGGACCAAAAAAGTCTTAGCCAGTGATGAAAGTTGTTTAAACGTATTCACTTTTGGTAGTTAGCGTGTGCTTTGCCTGTAGAACATGACATTTCAATGGAAAAAAAACAAACAATTACAGTAAAAAGTAAGAGGAACGTTGTGTTCGATACATTCTGCAAGTGCAGCAGTACATGCACATATTCAAGTCCTGATAAAGCGATATTAAAGATAAATCAACACATAACAAGTCAACACATTTCCACTGGATGAATGTGCACATGTAAAAAATGTACTTATTTAAGTAGATGAGAGCTGCATAGTTCACATTTCTAAAGGATGGTCCTGCTTACCATTTCTGAGTAGAGATAAAACATAAACATAAATTCTAATAAAAGAAATAGAACTCAGATCCTTACCTTTCTTCGTCTTGGCTGCAGACAGATGGACAGAGGATCCTCAGCTCATGCCTGAGGGTGTGGTTAGCATTCTCAATATAACACCAACCTCTCACACCTACCATACGCATCTGAGACGCTCACATGTTACTCACACACCACAGTCACAATATAAAAATTAAAAAAAGATCATAACGGCTATGAATTCTGACCCATCATGTGGTACGCTCATTATAGAAAGATTCTTGTCACCATGGAGAAAACACAGGAAGTGGTAATTTGGTTGCCTAGCAGCTGTTTACACCTCAACACTGAGGGGTGATTCATGCTAATTTGTCTTCACAGGGGAAGACCAACAAAAAAAATAAATAAAAATAAGCAGGGTAGAACAGTATGGAGCAGACATTACATCTTACATCTTACATTTTTGTTCTTTAGGTCACTTTTTTATTTTAAAGTCACAAATTCTTCCCCAAAATAGATTTTCCAAACAAAACCAAGACAGAAGTTCGTTTGCGTTGAACCAGATACGTCTGAGCAGGGCAAACACCAAACTGTGCTGGACACTGGATCCTCCAAGACAGGAGATGGGTACCTCTGACCTGGACGATGTCACAGACTCTTCTCTGCTGGGCCTGGTGCTGCCACGGTTCTCGCTTCTAGAGGGAACCTACATGGACGCCACCTGTTTGGATCAGCCTTCACCTGCCCCAGCTCTGTCCTGGTTGCACCTGAACGTCCCCGAGCACACCTACAGCTGGTTTCGGACTCCTTGATGAACCCCTCAGTGTGATTCAGTGTTTGTGAAGTCTCTGTGTTTCTTAACTACGTTTTGATCTGGTCTGTGTGTTTCAGGTATTTCTGCTTTTGGTTCGATTCTGTTTTCCTCAGCACTGCACATTAATACACGCGTGTACTGCAGCGCATACTGCCCAACTGGACATGCACACACTGCAGCACTGGACATTTATATACACACATACTGCAGTGCTAGATGCTTAAATATACATATACTTCTGTGCTGGACTTTTACATAAGCACACACTGTAGCACTGGATATTTATGTACACACGTTCTGCAGAGTTGGACATTTGTATAGATACATTCTCTGCAGTGCCGGAGGTCTGTATACATTTGTACTGCAGTGCTGGATGCTTACATACACACATACTGCAGTGCTGGATGCTTACATACACACATACTGCAGTGCTGGACGCTTATATATGCACATATACTGCAGTGCTGGATGCTTATAAATGCTCATACTGCAGTGCTGGACGCTTATATACACACATACTGCAGTACTGGACGCATATATACACACATACTGCAGTGCTGGACGCTTATATACACACATACTGCAGTGCTGGACGCTTATATACACACATAC
>JBBPCX010067037.1:0-13741 GCA_037974365.1 Hydrocynus forskahlii | reverse complement strand
TGGCGGATGCTTTAGTCCAGGTCTGGGAGGAGATCCCTCAGGAGACCATCCGCCACCTCATCAGGAGCATGCCCAGGAGTTGTAGTGAGTCATACAGGCACGTGGAGGCCACACACACTACTGAGCCTCACTTTGACTTGTTTTAAGGACATTACATCAAAGTTAGATCAGCCTGTAGTGTGTTTATCAACTTTAATTTTGAGTGTAACTCCAAATCCAGACTTCCATGGGTTGATAAATTTGATTTCCATTGATTATTTTTGTATGATTTTGTTGTAGATAGATGGATAGATAGATAGATAGATAGATATACAGTATGCAATGAAAAAAGCCTGCATTATGTCTAGTTTATACACAGATTCAGTTACATGCTTGAAGATATCGGAGATTTATTTGTAGTTATATTTTTATAAGTAACTTACCTAATAATAAAATGGTGGTAAATCTGAAAAAATGCACTTTGTTCGGGGACTATTTTGCCTTAAAATGGCGTACATGTACATGTAAATGTCGTATACATATATATACATATATATCTATATATCTATCTATATATCTATAACTATATCTATCTATATATCTATATCTATCTCTATATCTCTATATCTCTATCTATATAATATATTGAAATTAAGCTGCAAAAACAGCCCATCATAGTTTTTTTGGTGTCACAAAACCAACACATTTACATAAATGTCCTTCACACTACAGCTACTTAATACCATCCATTCACTCAAGTTCTAAGGACTGTTTCAGCCCTGTGCTGCCTTTTGAATGAGCTGCAATGCAGGGCAGCCAATCAGAAAAAAAGCTCATTTACATATGTCTGTCTTAAAGGCACAGTAAGCCCTATTTATTGTGAAGCCCCTGCAACCAATCATTTGTTGTTCCATAAAGGAAGAAACCAACAGATGCCACATCGCCTCCTATGTATCCAGTAGTGAACTGCAATCTGTCAGAAATATTATAACATAACATTACAGAGCAGGCTTGTTAAACTGGGTTCTGTCTGGAGAGATATGTGTTAACTAACAATATACATTAAATTTATTAAGGTCTTGCTAATTAGCTAATTAGCTAAATTAAATGAGCCAGAATGCTGCAGTGCTGTGGCCCATCAGAAATGGAGTCAGACACGTTATAATGCGTTACTGAGCAATTTTGTTTTTGAGTAAACTAATAGAAATTTACAAAAAATAAGCTGTATGGTGAAATAACTCTGGGCGGATGTGATCTATGTATAAGCTATTTTTAATGTTTTTTTTTGTTATATAGATAGGAGGCTGCCTCCGTTAGACTACGTTGGTTCTGGGTCACACTGCCAAGCCAGACGACAGCTAATATTTAGGTCTGTCTGTGTTGACGTGCCGTATGTTTGCTTGACACAGGCCAGGATGGCGGCGGAGGCTGTGACACCTACAGGGCGGTCGTGAATGTGGTCTGTTCAGGCCAAGGTTAGGGCCAGGCATGGCAGGGCGGTACAGTAGGGAACTGTGTTATATGCACAAAGCACTTCTTTCAGGTGAAGGTGGCCCCTGGCCAACAGCTGCCGCCGCTCAGCTACCTGTGGAAGCCCTCCCTGGAGACTGTGGAGTTACTCAAGTCTCAAAATTACCATTTCTGAAGTCCTCCAACACGCCACCCTTCTTGTCTGCTTCACAGCTTATCAGCATTCTTTGAAATGATGCTAATAGGTTCACACTAAGATTGGTGAGAGTAGCTTTTAATAGGTGACTATCTGACATGCAGAACAGGCGCTTTCAGCTGTAACAAGGCTAGCAGGTTCGTATCACATGGAGAAACCCCAAGTGTTTGAGCCAGAATTAAGCACATTACATCAATAGTAAACAAAAACACAATAACTTTCCTCGAGTGGAAGAAAATGTCAATAAAGGATCTCCTACAGCAGGAAATATGGCCTCCAAAGAACCCAGGCGGGCATGTTTGGTGTGAGTAAGTTTGTACAGAGTGGATAAATTTGCTGATTTTGCCGACAGTAGACAGCTGGGCAGAGCTGGACTTGGTGTGAACTTTCTAATGAATTTTCCACTGGGGCTAGAACATGTTTAAGAACTCCTAGTCCTGAAGTGTAACACACTCACCCCAGTCCCCCCGCCCTTTTACGTCCCCCTCCGACTACCTCAGAAAAAAAAAAAAAACAAGCACAGAGAGCAAAACCGTTAATTTAAGGAAAGTGTTTTAACTGCGCTGAGCACAGCATTTACATGTATTTTTGTGCTGACCTTGGGCGAGCTTCAAAAGACTGCCTGGCTTCGTGCCTGCAAGCGCAGCATTCAATCTCACGCTACTGCAGGGGTCCTGCCAGGCTCCCTCGTATTCTCTTGTCATTGCAAGGACCGTAGCTCAGTCCTTCAAGTGGAATAACACCAATTTTCACCTTACAAATTCATCCTTACACAACAGGGAGGGGGCGGTACATTTCCTATCATGATACCAGCGAGCAAAATCACCACCACTTCCCTTAATATCACAGAACTATTGAAACATATGAAGAACCAAGAAAAAAATTAAGTTAATTAATTTCTGCCTAAATAACCATCTGACATCCACTCCCTGCATGTTTGCCATGACTAAGATCTACAGGGAAAAATGGGCTTAACCTAGAAAATACCATTTATGTATGATAAAACAAGGATATCCAGGTCTCATTACACATGAACACGTCATCATAACGTCAGAATAGTGACAAAACAGCATATGATCTAACCGTGTTTTTGAGAACTTCGTTATATCACTTTTCTTTGGTGTTTCCAAGGCTCCTTCGTTTCATCTTTCTTTGTTCCTCCTTTTAAAATCCTCACTGCTCTCTAACAGACACTCTTCACTGTACCATTTCCACAAGTTCTCCTCCTTGAATATACTTTACCAGTATGAGGGCAGCTGTAAAGTGAACCATGCAGCTTTATGTTGTTCCGTATTGTAACCAATGCAAGAGTTTGGGCACCCCTGATCAAATTACATGTTTCTAAGTTGAAATGAATACACATCCTCTACATCGTACTATTTATTTACTAAACGTAACAAGCTGGGAAGAATAAAGCATAATGTGGAACCTGTGAAAAGTTATAGTGTTATTTTTTCCCAATATATTAACACAGCAAAGAAATAGGTGCACCAATTTTGTTCCCTGTAGAGGAGATACACTGGTTGTCATTTAGAAAATCAAACACACACATCATTTGATCAAACGTTTGCAAACAACTATGCTAGAGATGAAATAGGCTGGACTTTGTTAAAGGTTTCTTGATATAACATTGTTGGCTTGACAACATGTCCAGAATTTCAGAAGCATCTTAAAACTTAGTATAAACTACAACTGCTCAACAATATACCTTAAATTGCATGAAAGGGTTTATACTTATAGCAAGACCTATGCCGTATGCGTGTCTTTTCACTCTTGAATTAAAGGTTCTGAAATGGTTCTTCACCCTCACACACATCTCCTAAGAAACAAACCACTGGAAGGAAGAATGTGTGTGTGTCCCGAGACGCACCTGCTTTTTGAAGAACCCTCTTTGGCATCGTAACGTTTAAGTGTCGCGTGACTTGGTTTGATCTACAGTCCACTCCCCCTTCCCTCAGTGTTATTAGGTTTGTAGACAGCTTGTGTTTAATACTGATGAATAATATTGAGGTAACATTTTAAGCACATTAGTTGACCGTGAAAAAGACAAACACAATCCGTTTGGGTTTAAAAACTGTCTGCAAATTTTGGCCCAAGCTGCCTGGGCTGATAATGGCTATTCACAGCTATTATTTCTGTGTGGCACTGCTTGGGCAGCCTGCTACATGTCTCTTTGGCACCGTGAGATGTCATCTGATTACAAGACCACAAATAACTCCTGACGTTTACAACCCCAGAAAACAATTCATTTCATATGCCACATTTAAATAGAGTCTCGCTTAAAAGCCTACCTCTCACTGTCAGGTTCTTGGTCCTTTCCTGTGGGGGGTGCTCTACTTATGGAGCGGTTACACTTTGAGGCAGGCCAGGCACCACCCCCACATAATGACCAGTGAGGTAAAGACAAGTGAGTCATTGAGGATCAGAGATAGTGAACAGAACCTGGACAATTGGGAACATTTCTTTCCTGTTGCCAAGGCAACCATGCCACTATGTATGTATCACTCCACACGACTGATGGCAAAAAGAGGGGAAAAAAGGAGCAGAAAATGAGGTCTCTCTCTCTCTCTCTCTCTCTCTCTCTATATCTCTATATCTCTATATCTCTATATCTCTATATCTCTATATCTCTATATCTCTATATCTCTATATCTCTATATCTATACACACACACACACATATATACATACATACGTACACACACACACACACACACACACACACGCATACATACATATGCATCTATACATATACATATATTTGGACCTCGCATCATGCAATTCAGAGCGATCAGAGAAATGCGCTCTGGTGAAACGACTCGTTAAGAAGGGAAGCTTTATCTCAGGTAATTGGCTGTAAGATGAGGCCAACCATTAAGTAATTTCAGCATTTCTGCCCATCCCTTTCTCTTGATTTCCCATAAACTGCTATAAAGATTGCTCAGTATAATGTTATTGTATCCTGAGGGGTGAGAAAGGGTTTTTATAGGAAAGACAAAGTGGCTCTAAAACAGCTTGAGAAGAGAGAGCAAAGACAATAGCTCACAGTGATGGAGAACACCAGATGCCATCCACATGGGCCTCAGACGCACTAGCTCACACCTTAACAGATCCCAGGAGGAAAATCCATGCACAGCAAAACCCAGAAACACTATTTCTCCAACAACGTGTGTGTATATTTCATGTGATCAATCTGATTTGCTCGGACATGATGTTGGGCATGGCTGTATGGTTAGAACTTACGTTGGAACTGAAAAAGCTATTTTGGCAAGTGGCCCCATCCTGGGGAGAGTGGGCTAGAGTCCAGCTGGTTGGGGAGGGAGAGGCTGGTGTTGAAGAGAGTGTTATTCCAAGGAAATGATGCCATGTTACAAAGGGGGAGGGGAATAAAGGAGCCCCTGCTGAGAAACAGCCACTGCCTGAGATGGAGGAACAATCAAACTGCAGGAGTGTCAGACACCTCCCTTGAAAATGCAAAGATTATTCTAGCGGCATCCAAAGCCTCAAGCAAATTTCCTGCTCTGGGGGTGAATCTGGACACCAAACAAGCAATTAGCAGAATGCATGTTACAGACACAAATGAGACTTTTTCCCTAAATGTGACAGGTCTGCTGTTTTCTGAGCTGTGCGAATGCAAAAATCTGATGTTTTCTTATCTGACTCGATTCCCTTAATGCTAGATCAATTTTTATAAGGAACACAAGGTCATAAAACAGACCGGATTTCATGTTGTTATTTAATTTCACATCACATATGTGCATGCATATAACCCCACTGTCATCCTATACAGCCGCAGGTAACTTGTGTGCATGTCCTTTCAGAGCAGATGTGTATTCCATACAGTTGTATTCCATACAGAAACAAGCACAAATGTGAACCATTAGGCAAGAAAGACTGGGTCTAAGCAAGAAAAAAAGCAAAGCAATTAGGCTTGTAATGTGAAGGCAGCTTAATGTTTCCTCCTTTTAAGCACAAAGCCTACTCACACTGCAGTATGCAAGAGCTGGTACAGACACTTACTTCCTGTGAAGGCGATCCACCGTGCATACTTCGTGGCTTCTCGGCGCCAGTGTGACGCCACCAACAAGCCGCAGGTGACTGTGAGGGAGATGATGCCCATGATGATGAAGAAAAGTGTGGTGACCCACTCGGGAGGCAACCGCGGAGGGATGCAGGTTCTGTCTCGCCCGTGGATGGTCTGACACTGCCTCACCAAACCCACTGTCAGTGCTCCTGAAACAGACCCAACAAATATGTATGAATTATACACAGTGCTATTAAGACTAAGATCACAGATGTTGTATTAGAAGCATCAACAGCAAGCCAAGACTATAGTAAACTGTTCAAACGCAACTGACGTTCTGGGGTGGTGGAGGCCTAGTGGGTAGGATACTTGCCTCTGGACCAAGAGGTCATGGGTTTGAATCCTACCTTCAGTATATCACCACCGGGTCCCTGACCAAGACCCTTAACCCCAAGTTGCTCCAGGGAGACTGGCCCTGTAGTTAGGGAATGGAAGTCGCTTTGGATAAAAGCATCTGCTAAATGCCATAAATGTAAATGTAAAGATGAATATGTGTTTTCTGTGGATCAAGAGGTGATCAAGTAATTTTGTGGGATGCTGCGTGGCTGCCACAGCAACAAAGATTTAGAGTGTCACAGAAAAACTGAGTTCAAAACTCACCTTATCTACCAGGTAAAAGGATCTTATCATTAGTCTTTTACTGCTTTTATCAGCTTTACCAAACATTTTGAATGTTTGTAGTCCTCTGCCACAAGTACTGCCAGGCATTTTCAGATGATAACTGAACAGTGTTTTATGAGCCTACACGGCTAATGCTTTTAGGCTCATACCCTTGTGTCAGGGTGTGGCTGATTTAATGGCATGTTGCTTTTGCCACTATTAACTACAAATTAAGACAACTAACCACAGAGGGCTCTCTAAACAATACCACAGAATTACCATTTTTGCTCCCTGAAGAACTGTTCATCCAGAAGCATTTTTTGTATGTAAAGCATCCTTTCTGACATAGTTCTTGTGTAACCTCAAAAGAAAATCCCCACTAATAAATGCTCTGGAGCAGCAGCACAAGTCATGTCTAGTGCCAAATGTGGGAGAGAGGGGTAAAAATATCCCAGTACTGGTCTGTGGAGCAATGAAATTGCATTCTCTGTATTAATTAATTAATAACTTTGGGGTGAGTTGGAGTGGTGTTTAATCCAGAACTCATCATCCAACATCATTACATGACCTCTCTAGTGCTCTTGTGGCTGAACACAATCAAATTCTTACAATGATGTTCCAACATCTGGTGTAAAGTCTTCCCAGAAGAGTAGAGGCTGTTACTGAAGCAATGTTGTACCGAATCCCTATTAATACCCTTGATTTATGAAAACACACTGGATGATAAATGTGTCTACAAAGTTAGTGTACATATAGTGTATGGTACAAACATCGAAACGTGGAAATCCCATGTGAAAGCACTCATAAAAGTAAAGTGGCCCTTTTTTTTATAGTCACGCACAAACACACCACAGCACACAGAGCGAACAATGTAAAATTCTTCTCTGTATTTAACCCATTCACCAAGTGAAGCAGTGGGCTGCCACCAACCAGGGAGCAGTGTATGGGGATGGTACCTTGCTCAAGGGTTCCTCAATGGTGCCACCAGTAGTCCTGGGATTCAAACCCACAACCTTCTGATAACAACTTCCTAACCTCTAGACCACCAGCAGCCCACAGAAATCTTCCTTGAACCCGGGCTATGGTGAAGAGCTGGTGAGAGCATTGAATTCTAGCCACTACACCAAGATCTTTTAGCGTTGAGAACTGAACCCTAGCTGTCTGGGTGAAGGTCCAGCTAAAGCTGAGCTTCCGTATGTTGATCTAGCTTCATCTTCTAAAGAGTACAGTTACGCATCTCTGCCCAGTCACGGAAGCTGAAGGCAAAAGGCTGGAAGAGCAAAGGCACAGAAAACAAGTGGCACAGTGAAGCACTTGATCATAAGCATTCTTTCATGTAAAAGCAGACCTGAGGCAAAACGAGAAAAGATGAGAAAAAAAAAAAAAAGACACGAGTGAGATGGAGCTTGTGACTTGATCATTCACAAGGCCCCAGGAGACAAGAGACCTCAAAGTGTCGTTGCTGACACACACACACACACACACACACACACACGAGTTCAAACGAGCAAAACTTAGAAAAAAGGGTCTTAACAACAATAGCTATTCATTAAAGATCTTCTGTGAAGTTGTGAGCAGTATGATGAAAACCCACTGTTTTCAGTGTTTCTCCAACATTACTCTCATCATATTGAGACCTAAAAAGCTACACGGTTTCTAGAGATTAGAGAGAATTCAGTTACTGAACAGTAGACAGTAGTCTACAGTCTGAACAGTAGCATGGGATCAGCTCTAGAGCAGGATTACTTCATTTCCATAGTTGCTGACCGTAGCCCATTCGTTGCTTTGCCTAACTGAAAAGCTGAAGGATGACTAATAAACTGTATGGGAAAATACAGAGAACTACTGTCTCAAGCTGTGCATCCACAAGGTGCACCAACAAGACGTGTCTAGTAATAGGCCAGTGAGTGTACACAGTGTGCCTGACACTCTCATACCATTTTACTGTCACTGCTGTGCTAAGAATAGTCAATGGTGGTCCTACAGTGGCTCCTTTCCATTGATGGAGAGGGTAAAGGGGGCTGATAAACTGTTCAGCCACAAATGGGTTGTAGTCAGTAACTGTAAATCTTTACTGTGCACCATATAGAATATAGCTATGATATATTTGTTTTGATAAAACTTCCCATTATTTTAGAAACACAGGGATTGCTAAAGAGGACAGGTGGAGTGTCTACACACTTTACAGTAAGGAATAGGGATGCAACAATACCATTTTTTACAAACCGATACGAGTATTTTAATTTGTGTACTTGCCGATACAGAGTACCGATACCCATATTTTTTATTAGAATGGTGTCCATGCAAGTGCAAGTAATTTGGAGACCAGTTTTATTTTCTCTTCTACAGATGATGACAAGCCTACCGTTAGCAAAAAGTAGTATACTTTAAGTTAATTTTATTAAGTATGCTTGAGTGTAAGTATAGCAAGTATATGGACCATGTACTTGTAGTGTACTAGAAAGTATACTAATTTAATACTTCTTTGGACAAAATTGGAACATTTTTAAGTTTATAAAAGTACACTTTAAGTATACTTTATGAGGTCATTTTAAGTTTACAAAAGTATACTTTATATACTTTCTTTATACTTATCAGTATGAGTCAAGTATACTTCACTATACTATTCTAAAGTATATAAAATATAGTACATAAAAAGTAAACTGCCTTAAAATAAGTATACTTGTAGTACACTTGAATAAATTACTTTTTGCTAAGGGTATAATAAGGCTAAATCCAAAAAGTATTAACAGTATAAACAGTATAAAAAGTATTAAGGCTATTCCAAGGCAAAAGTAAACCGTTCATTCTGGTTTGAACAAAACTTTAAGTCCACGGCACGGTTCAGTTAAACTCGCGCATTATGAACACAAAGCGCTCTGGATTCACTTCGACAGTTTTTGCCCTCTAGGCTTGCCGTAGTGAGATGACATGTACAGCCCCGGAGCAGAAACAGAACCGAGCCCCCTTCAAATGAACTCACAGTGTGAACATAAAAAGAACCGAGTCCCCTTCAAATGAACTCACAGTGTGAACATAAAAAGAACTCCCCTTTCTGTACGTCCACTTTTTGGACCACTTCTAGAGGACCGAGTTCGGTTCCTTTAAAGAGGACTATATGTGAAAACACCCTTAAAGAAAGTATCAAAACAGTCTCCTGCTTTCATGTAAACAAAGACGTGCATTAAGTTTGGTTACTGCAGTCTTGCACTAGCATTAGCAACTCTGTGTACTTAGCACTGTGATGCATCTTCAGATGTTTAATCAAATTGCTAGTGTTAAACTATGTACTTTCCTTTCCGTCCCTCGACACCGTAGCAGTACAGATCTTAGTCTGCCTTACTCCTGTCGTCCTCTTTTATCATAAAATATTTCCAAATCGCTGACATTGCTTACTCCTCCTATTGAAAAAAATCTCATAGCTCGTGGATAGAATATCTGACATTTCCAGCTCGTTGTCCCCCCCTAGACAGTGGTATCGGTGCATGGCATCGGCAATTCACGTACGAGTATGAGTATTTTAACGAAGTATCGGCCCGATTCCCGATTCTGGTATCGGTGCAACCCTAGTAGGGAAGCACTGATTTGGCATCTTTGATGCAATGTCCATATCCATTTTCCCCTTGTACACATTTGCCAATGGAAATACACTTATAAAACACAGGACTGGGAATGTCATCTACCTGTATTGGCAAAGCAGGTACCACTTTACAAATAACTAACCCTTATAAAGGTTTATAAATGATTATTATAATCCGGTAGTTAGTTAGGTTGTAGACAGTTTATACATCATTAATAAGCAGTTAAACAAGTTATAACCGTTGTCATACACTGATGATGTCAATATCTGATCTTTTAATGGAAGTAGCATGTTAAATACCCGAGGAAGATTAGCATTCTGCCTGAGGAAGGGAAAAGACAAGCTGAGCAAATAGCAAGTATGACAACTGTTACTACTTGTTTATCACTGTTTATTAATTATTTATAAACTGTCAACAACCTATTAACAACCTGAGTATAACTCACATATAAACCCTTTACAAGGGTAGTCTTATTGTGGAGTCTCATTGTGAAGTGCAACTGGAAAGAAAATACTGTAAATGTGGTGACATGAGTGAAAAGAAAGCATTTTTGCACAGCGTTCTATTCCAGTGTTCTCTAAACCTTAGAGTAAAAAAAAAAGGATTGTTAAACTGTAATCATGCACCTGATCCCGATATATTTCTGCCAAACAAAAATCTGCCTAATCTGTATGACTACAATATCATGCATCCCTGTTTTACAGTACTACTGGTCATCATGTTGGCACCTTAACATTTCAAAGTGGGGTGTCCAATATTATGTAAAGAAAATAATAAAAAGAATGGATTACATAAGTCACTTTGTGCTGTTGCTTCAAATAACTAAGCATTTTATGAATGTTGTGTCAAGAAAAGGGGAATAGTTTTATCCTCCCTTGTTCACAGACTGCACTTCTAATGAATTACAGTCTCAGAGATTAGTCCTCTTAAAATTATATAACAGCTTCCTCGTCTTCAAGAAGAATGGTATCAGAGCTATGAACAGACTGCTGCAGTTGTCCCTGAGTGATAAAGACACAGACAACTGTCTCAAATCACTGAGATTTCCTCAGAAAAGAAGTTGCATTACTCTGGAATTTAACAGAAAGTGTCTAGTGCATCATTATGGGAAACCTCTGATAAAACTGCCAGAAAGTCTTCAGATAACCAAAACCTTGTGGCCTTTCTAGTCTTCGTTTTTATCATGAAACTGGATGTAACATAATTTAGTTACATGTACCGTAATGCAGAATGATCTGTGGTTGCCAAGAGCAATAAGTGTGTTTCAGGATTCCATCACTCATTAATGCACATGAATTATTAATATTAACATCTGCTAAATGCAACAAGATTACTTTATTTATTGAAATAATGTTGCACCATTTCTATAGTTCTAACCGTCATGAAACAGTCACTCAACTGAAAAGGGACAGGTAGCATTTTACAAAAAAGAAAAAACAAACAGGCAGTATTGCACGCTGAGGGTGTTTCATAATGCACTTTGGAAGGTGCGTGTTTTACTGTAATACCCTGAAATAACAGCCACAGGATTCAGAGGAAGAGGATGAACACACACACACACACACATACACAAAATGACATAAAAGAGCAGAGGAAATCCTCCCCTTCTTTACAACACCCTAAAACACAGTCAGAAAAATAACAACATAGCAGCTCAGTCCTTCCTGAACTTCACTGGGCCAGAGAGTCTGGAAACATTTCATATGAAGATGAAATCCTGTGGAAGCCCCCGGCCCTTGATGAACAACAATTTTAGGATTTCATTAAATGGAATGGGCACACTGGTGATTGGTAAAGCTGTCATCATCCAGCTCAACAAAAAAATAAGTGCTCTGATGTGAAATGGCTGGCAAGTCACTGCTAACAATGCACATAGCCATACACAAACACTGGGGTGGGCAACTCCATATTCACACCCGAAGTTGTGACGTATGTCAACAAAAAAGCTCCCATAGGTATGATGGTCAGGTGTCCCCAAACTTTAAGCCATGTAGTGCAAGTTTCTTTACAATGCATCATTTTACAAGAAACTACACATTTATGCCTTAATGATAGAATTATGTACAAATTGTGAAGAATTTCCTTCTGCATGCATTTTTGACAATTCCAGAGGTAAATTATATTGTGTGAATATTTCATGAAGAATGAACCACAGGAACTTGTGCAAGTTTACCTGTCAAGGATGTTTTTTTGGAGAGACAACATTGAAGGTTTTATACCTACATGTAACAACTATAAAATATTACAGACATGCATGGACATAATACTGGTTATCTGCCTGAAGACATGTGTATATGCATATTCATGCACGAAAATTGGCTTTGATTCTTTCTTCTTCCACCTCCCAATGAGACAGGCCCACAACCTACAGAGTTACATATAAGCAAAGATCCCAATGACAGAGGGACTCTTCCAATGTTAATCTTATAGTCCACTCCTTTAACAGAATATATGACACAACCAACAAAGACATAAGAGTAGACCTTTATAAATACATAATGTGTAATATATATATATATATATATATATATACACACACAATGCCACATTAGTCCACTAGGAGCTATAAAAAAGCTGGGCACAACTTGAATACAATCTGATGAGTAGCTGAAGACATGTGTGCCTGTGTCTGAGTGCAATAATAGGAAAGAGCACCTTTTGGGAAGAAAGAATTTAAAGAGCTTGATAAAGACTTGCGTCTGCATCGTGTAAACATTCCTCCCAGCACTAGGCAGTCCCCCTGCTGCTTCACGCAAATTCCAGCCTTATAAACAGTTAGCATGCCACACACACAGACACACACAGACACACACAGACACACACAGACACACACAGACACACACAGACACACACAGACACACACACACAAAATTGTGGATGATCCTTCCACAGTTACACTGAAACATTACACCTGAAGTCAAAGCAATGGAGCATCATCACTGCCTAGAAGTCCTCATTAGCACCAACACCTGCTCTGTAAAGAAGGCCCAAACTGGAGAGTCAGACAGCTAAAAAGATGATAGGCTAGACAATAAAAGGTTAACCTGTAAATAAAGTCACAGAAGGCTGACATGCCATACAACATTACAGAGTCTTAAAAATGTTCACAGCGGCATTGATGGGAACCAGGCATTAATGTCTCTGAAAGCTACAGGAAGCTACTACTGGATATTATTACAAATAAGACACCTGAGACTCTATTTTGTGATAGTCTTGCAATAACGTTTAGAACACATTGCTTTTTAATCCATTCAAGATGTGCATGCAAAATTATCCATTCAAGAGGTGCATGCAGAAAATGTATTTTTACTATTATCAACATAGTGTGTGTGTGTGTGTGCGTGTGTGTGTGTGTGAGATAGACATCACAAGCCCTGGTTCCAGTGTATGTCACCAGTGTAATAAAAATCTGAGATTTCTCTAAATTGCTGTTTAAGGAGAAAAGCACAGACATGACCTTGAGCTAAATTTGAGCACATTATAAGAAATGACCCACACAACTTATGTCAGTGGGGTTTAGCAATTCATACAGACTAGGGGTGCGCAATGTGACAACATTTATTGTTATCATGAGAAATTAGATAGTGTTCCATATCAATACATATATTTAGTATATTTAAAAAACAGTAATAATAAAATAAGAGGGCAGCTGGTGGTGTGGTGGTTAGTGAGTTGCCCCAACAATCAGAGGGTCATGGGTTCCAATCCCAGGACTGCCAATGGCACCATAAATATAGTAAATATCAATATGTGTGTGTGTGTATATATATATATTTATTTTTGTATACATATATATAAATATATATAAATAAATATATATATATATATAAAT
>JBBPCX010067036.1:0-13741 GCA_037974365.1 Hydrocynus forskahlii | reverse complement strand
CTGGAATCATCTGCTCCTGGTTCTTCACTGGTTCAGGACTTCAGTTAGATGCTCTTTGTTCTGCTTGAATGATTTGTGTGTAGGTCACTGTGTGGTTTAGCAGTCCACTTTGTGGTCTGAAAATGAGAGGCTTTAAAGTCCTTCAGGAAGCCTGCAGAACTGTTTCTCAAGACTACATTAAAAATACAAAAAAGCCTGGCTCTTTGGAAGGAAAATATGAAGATTTTTAATATTTTAAAAATATTTAAATGTCAAGCCGCATTGCAGAAGTGAAGCCAAATTAGCCAGCTTTAAAAAAGATGCAGTGGATGCTATCGTGGTTTCACAATTGAGAATCAGCCACTTTAGGTCCACATTAAGTTATTTACTCACATTCTTTTGATGGAACAGTTTTCCTCTTCAGAGAGGAGTAAGCTCAACAAGGGCTTCAGCATTAATATGAAGTTTTCACAACAAGTTTCTCTATGAGGTCAACTAACATTATAGTCAAAGGAGTAAAGCTAGTCAATGGTGCCTTGTTCATAAGCTTTGTTGCTGCTACAGGACAGTGTCTAAAGGGTCCATTTCGATGACTACTTTATAAAAGTATGTCCATAATGCACCCTTTATAACCAAGTGCCCCTCAAAGACTCTCGTCCTATGCATTGTCTGTGGCACCAAACAGACTTAAAGGAGGTACACAATGGAAATTTTCTCACTGTCAGGGGAAAACCCTATGTTTAAATTTTGTAAAAAGGGAAAGACAGAAGAACACAAGGTAATGGAACAAGATTTTAGAACATTTCTGCTGGTCCATTCATCATTAAATTTGAACACAATGAAAAGTGATTCAAGGTTTTGTCCCAACAGAAACCGCATGTAAGTCAAATCACTGCACTCACGATAAGGTCTGTCTGAGAGTTGGGCCTCATCTCTTGAATGGCTCGTCCTGATCGGCCGTCGATGCAGGAGCGGGACCCACAGATGATGGAGATACGGATCATAGGATTGACCGTCTGTACTCGCTGCATCATGGGGTGCTGGGCCCAACCGTATGGGATTGTCATGTTTTTGAATGCTGTCTCACCACTGACAAACAACAGAAACAGTGAGTAGTCAGTTTAAGGCTTTAGGGCTGTGTGTGTGTGGGTGTGTGTCTGTGTGTGTGTGTGTGTGTCTCCACATTGTGGTAGTATATATTGTAAGATGTCTTGGCTCACCTTTCACCAGCCAAATCTTTTAAGCCATTTATCTATCTATCTATAGAATAGTAATATGAATTTCTCTAGACAAAATTATTTAAAACTAGTAAAACACCCAACAAATAAGTTAGCTTACAATATCTAATAATATTCTTAAGGCTGTTAACAATCTTGTACTAATATGTTTACAAAATATTACATACACTGACTCGACTGAAGATGATTTAATATGACTTGCCAAGACAGGCTCCCAAATAATGTTACTCATATTCATGCTTCACTTTGTGCCAGTTCAGTGAGTATTCTGTGTCCTTTGTGGAATGTTAAAAAACGTGGGAGAAAGAGCACAGCTCCAGTGTGTAAGAGAAGAATACTGGGCAAGCATAAAGGGGAATTCCAGCTAATTTTAAATATTTCTGTATAATTCAGTTGTTAAAATGTAAAGAAATTTAGTTCTTGTACATTGCAAACAAAAACTCAGAGGGCATTTGAAGGTTCACTGGTTCATTGATCATCCTGGACGATAAATAAAATGTCTAGATTTCACGTGTAATATAATTACTCATGTCACTTCATGTACAATATCACTATTCGTGTCACTATTACACACAAAAATGGACTTGGTATAGAGAACTTTTTGCATGAACTAGTAAATTACATCAGCAGTATTTTCATTTATTTGTCTAGGGTATTTATATCTCCCCGCCCAGGTTGAGTCCCACCCCCGGGCCAATTGACCCCAGGAAGGGCTCCAGGTACCTGTGACCCTAGTTGTAAGCTGTAACAGAAAGTGAGTGAGTGAGTTGCATTTATATCCACCTTTCTTACTGACAACAGCATTTTGTGTGAATAGAATACAGTGTATATAGTACAGTGTTTTCTAGAGAGATTTATTTAGACTTTTTTATTATATATTGTTCTTGTCCTTGCGTCTCTGCAGTGGTTGCATTAGCTGTTTCCTCCGGTATCAGTGCAGTGAGAGATCTGAATGACTTGGTTTATATCTCAACCACTGAATTATGCCAAATCTGTAAAAAAAAAAGTGGTCTTTAACCAGCCTGCAGGTGGTTGGATTAAAGGCATACCTTGGTGTCTGGACGTTAAGATGATAAAGGTAATCAGGCACTGTGTTGTCCTTAAAGATTGAGGAGTATTTCTGCTTAAAGTCTGACCTGAGGGCCTGCAACAATAATGGGCCTGAAACAGAGGTAGAGAAGAAGAAAACGGGAGGCACAAATCTGGGCAGAGAGAGAGAGTTGGCAGCTCTTCGACAGTTTAGACCTGAATTTTAGCACAGCTCACAACTGAAGACTAGACTGCTGGCATACCTGCATGGGAACCACAAGTCTAGGTCATACGACCTTTCATGAACTTACAGTACAGGCCAGAAGTTGCTGCTCTTGCTAAATTTCATTATAAGAAAACATCAGGAATATTTAAAACAAATGTAACTGGCTGGTTTTGAAGTGTGATGCAACAATATACACTGTGACCATAATTTAATCAGTCAATTTTACTTGTGTCCAAACTCTCCCAGCACTTTTTCAAGCCTGCAAACAGTTTTAACTCATTTCCTGGACGCTCATTTTGAACTTGTTGGTCCAGCTCATCCCCTGCAATTCTGAAGAATGACTGGGATCATTATCCTGTTGAAGAATAAAAATTTGTCCAGTGATACATAAACCAGAAGGAATTGTGTGATGTTGAGTGATACTTTTCATTTTTCATGATCAACACAGAGTGAATGTCAGTCACTAAAACAGACCTGATGTGTCTCTTTAGAGCCAATAGTCTGAGCCTCTGTGCCTAAATCGTGTGCTATTACAGACTATAAAATATTGAAAATCAGTCAATTACATTTGTTGTAAATTTTTCTAATATTTTCTTGTAATCAAATTTTGCAAGAGCAGCACATTGTGTATTATTTTTTTTTAATCCGAGGGTGGGTCCAATCTTCTGGCTTGTGGTGTATATGTGTGATGCAAGGATGTCTATTAAAGGTTAATTCTGTTCATTTTTCTGCATAATTAAATAGTTAAGATGTTTCATGTGAAATGCACCACCCTATACAAACTAATTCAGAATGGTTCACAGTGGTAGTGAATGGAACCAGACATCTACAGGCTTTAATATATAGAAAGTTACACAAACTGGCTACTCTGCCTGATGCCTGAGACTTTGTTTTACAATAGTTCTGAGATTTGGACCTAAAATGTAGTTTTAAAATCCATTCACGGTGTAGAGGTAGACACAAATCATTCTAAGACAAAATAATACCCAAAGAAAACATTTTTTTTTTCAGGTTTACCACAAGTATGGCATCAACACTACATATAAAAACACATAAGACATGGGGGTACACGGGTTGTTATGGATGCCTCTTACACCGTAGACTCCTGGTTCAATTCACTACCACTGTGAGGAAATCTAAGTTTTCCTACAACACCAAATCCACCTGAATTACTTTGTTTACATCTAAAATATTGAATTATGCAGAACTTTTTAAAATTGGGTGGAATTCCGCTGTTGGCGGTACTGCTACATTTTTGTAACATTATACTAAATGATCTGCCCAATAAGTCTTTAACTAAATATTAACTTAATGTACATAAAAGTCCAACCTCCACCCTACGTTAAGAACACAGGTCATTACTACTCTCAAAATGCATTATTCGGAAGTTTTTATTTCCTCATTATTAGTATTATTATATATATACATTTTTTTCAGTTGCAGAACAATTAAACAATCCTGACAGTAGGGGCCGCTGCCGGAGCCTCAGCACTCCGTACATGGGTCTAATTACCTAGTGGACCGGCCAGTCTGAGCAGAGCCAGAGGGTTGAAGGGATTCATAGCTGTTCCCAGAGCTCGTATCCACAGTGGGATCCTGCTGTGTAACTCCTGCACATCTGGCCTTGCTGGGAAACCCCATGGCTCTGCCAGCACTAACTGCTTCACTCTGTAGCAAGAATACACCAAGCAATGGGCAGAATGCAAGAAAACCACCTGTTTGTTAGTGTAAAGTCATCATTTGTCATACGTAAACACACCACAGCAGGCAGATAGTGTGAACAGCTCTAAATTATTCTCTGCATTTAACCCATTCACCAATTGAAGCAACTGGCATCCAGAACGGTATCTTGCTCAAAGGAACCTCAGGGGTGCCACTAGCAGCCCTGGGATTCAAACCCACAACCTTCTGGTCACAGGGCAAACTCCCTAACCACTAGGCCAGCTGCCCCAGGGCCAAGAGAAGACCAGGAGAAACTGAACTACAGACCCAGACTTCAGCAAACATGTTATCAATGGCAAGCAAATCACAAAATGCATGGGCACTGGAGAATCTGTGCAGCATTAGTCATCAGCTGCCCAATATCCTTAATAGAAACCAATGGTCTGTAGAGGCCTGCTGAAATGAAACTGATTAGTTTCTTTAGAAAAAGTGTATTTTGTCAGTACATTAATCCCCAAAACATGCGTTTAAAGGTGAATAATTTAGTCATTGAGATGGTATGAAATTCATTCTAGAGAAATTTACCAACTCATAATTCTTCACAGTGGTAGTGAATGGAACCGCAGGTCATGTCACCAACGCAAATATAGTCGTTTTTCCTGTCCAAACATGTGTTTGCGTGTTTATATGTAATGTTGAATATGATACATTATGGAATATTTGCCTCACTCTGCATGTATACCTCCACCATGAATAAAGCTTTAAAATTATATTATAGGCTAAAACCTTCTTGTAAGGCTTGAACAAAGGCTTACACATCAGGCATCATGTCCGTTTTGTGTAAATGTATATGGGAAAGACCTTAAGGCACTTTTCCGTAGACTTACAGGAACAGTACTGTGCCTAAACCGTACTCTAGTGGCATAGAAATTGTAGCACGCTTTCATTTTCCAGCCTGGTAATGGTGTTTCTGATACATCAGCAGTGCCAAACCTGCGTCCACGGAGTCGAACCAGCGAAAGTTTTTCTGACAGAACCACTTTTTCATTGTGGTCTTTTATCTTTTATATTCTTTTTTTGAGTTTTTTATGTTTTCATCAGTGTGTTATGAAAACCTAGCCCAGCTAAGTTGTTAGCAATGTCCTAGTACACCTTTACATTTCTCACAGCGTTAAAGATAAATAAAATGTATCTAAAATTTATCTTCAACAGACAGTAGCGCTTGTACTTTGTAAACTTCTCAGTTGCTAGTTTGTATCTCCATTGTTGATTTTTTGCCAAGACAGTAAACACGGGTACGGCTCAGGTACGGGTCGCTCTATTTGTAATGGAAAAACATTTATTTGTGGTACGGCACGGTTCCTTGTGCCAGTGGAAAGGTGCCATTAGACACAACCAGTTCTTTGAACATACAGTTTCCACCACGAACACTGAACAATTCTGATTCTGTTTCAATTCTGATTCAAAGTTGCTTTAGAACGGAAAATACTTCACATCAAAACACTCGGCATGACTTTTCTTATAACTTAACCATTCTATCATGAAGAAATGTTTAAAAAGTGGAATGAAGTGTAGCTGAACACGCTCTTACCTGCGGGGGTATTTAAGAGCGTAGGCCGTCGAGACAAACCCTCCAAGATTGTGGCCCAACAGAATCATATGCTCCACCCCTATCAGCTCCCTCCACTCCTCCAGAGACTGGACCCATTGCTCCTCTGCCTCCTGGGCCTGGCAATCCACCATTGTTCGGCTGCTGCGGCCGAAGCCCAGCAGGTCCAGTGCGTATACGGGTCTTCCCGTCTGTGCCAGGGCAGTCAGGTTCTTCACCCACAAACCCACTCCTCCTCCAAAACCATGCAGCAACACCAGAGGAACCAGGGAGTCCTCGTCCCTGGAGGCTTGGGCTGACGGCTGGGCCTTGGGCTCATTAAAGGCAAGAGTCCAGATGTAGTTGCCATTGGAAATAGGAACATGCCCTCTGGTGAACTGGAGTTTGACAGCTGGGGGTGATATTGAGGGGTATGTGACAGCTGGCTGTGGTTTTCCTGATATATGTCTTATAGTAGAATTATGGGTTTCCCAACTATTCGTTTATCTAGGTTTGATCAGATTCACCAACTATTTAAGGAGTTATAGGTACTGACTGGGGCCCATGTGTGGCTGCACAATTAATTGGCTCCAGCCAATCCCATATATCAATGGAACAGGCCCTCTAGGACAACCAGAGGCCAGCCAGAGGCTATGGTTTGGATGGTGGACCGTTCTCAACACAGCAGGGACACTGACATAGTAGTGATATGGTGGTATGGGTGTATCAGGCACTGCAGCACTACTGACGCAACTTTCTTTTTCCTCAGCATCGCTGTTAGGTTAAGGATAGTCCACCACCCAAAAACATCAAGAGCAACTCTGTGAATCCGGTCACTGATGAAGGCCTAGAGGTTTTCAAACCATTCTTCAGGCTCTCAAAGATTGTCAATGTCCATTGTGAAAGACCCTTAACAAGCCGTGCTTAACTAACACTAATGCTGATCCAGCCAATCAAGGACTGAACAAGTTGCATCTGTAAATATAACTTCATTATATCCGCATAGTAAAATGCTACTCTGTGGAATTCAGGTAAAGTGACTGATTCGGCTAAATGAGATCATTTCACTTTTTGGTCCTGAAGAACTTCATTACTGGAGTCATTTGGTTGGGTCTGAGCAGTTTAGATGTTCACAGAATTCTTCCTGCTGCTGTGATGTACAGTAAAAAAAAAAAGGCGACCAATTCTACTGCAGGTCAAACATGTCAGGTTTTACAGTTTTAATGATGTTTTGGATCTTGGACTCAATCTAGTGCAGGTAAACCACAACAGTCTAATAAACGTTGACTGTTCAGTCTGTTAGGTTGAGGACAGTCCAACACCCAAGAACATCAAGAGCAACTCTGTGAAACTGGTCACCGATGAAAGCCTAGAGGTCTTCAAACTGTTCCTCAAAGCCTAAAAGATGGTCCAGGTCCATTGTGAAAGACCATTAACCAATGAGAGCCAAGCTTAGATAACACTAATGCGTTTCTAACACACTGGCTTAATATACTCGGCAGATTCTGAATACCTCCACTAGCTGATGTGCAAGACTTGGTTTAAAACCGAACTTTGCAACAGATTTCCAGATGGAGGCTGCATAACTACCAAAACCACACTCCCAACTTACACTGGAGAATCCGGTCCTCCGCTTTCTTAAGGTGGGACGGAGAAGTGGGGCACCAAGAGGGCATCCAGCTAGAGATCCATGACGATCTGCATTACACAAAAACATTAAACTGTGACTTCCAGAATTACTGACAACTTTGTAGAGTTTTTGTAAACTTTGTTATATAAATATTTCCGTAACAAACATATGCCACAGTTATTGACACCTTGACTTTTGCAATGGATAAAACATCAGTAAGAATATTGTCAATTACATTTCATCTTTATTTTATACATTTGAAGAGAGTAGATCTGCCGTGCATTCAGGAGAAGGCCAGTATTCAGTTTTATCAATATTATTACCAGTATGAACCAGAAATAAGTTGTTGAAGGCTGTTTTACATTATTGTAACACAGTAAATAAGTAAGACTCGTCCACATTACCTCTGGCTGCACACTGTAACATCCTCTAAAGCTCTTTCCATTGTCTGCCTGTTCACTGCCGCAGCTGTGAGAGAGTGTGTTACAACAGAAAAGGGTGGATCACTGTCCACCGTGTCCCTCTCACCCACTCTCCAAGTTTAAAGGGGAACTCCATTAATCTTTAAAAATTTCAATAATTCAGTGGTTGAGATGTAAATAGAGTGGTTTGGTGTAAAGTGTGAAATGTGAAGTCTGAGCCTGACATACTTACCCACGCTTTAGAGTGGTGGTGAATGGAACCAGACACAAATGTTGTCATTTTATTTGCTCTGCAAAACTATTAGTGAACTCACACATCTTCACTGTAGAGAAATCTACAAAGATTTCTTTATAATAGTGGTCCCTTTGATGCTTTGCAAGCACTCTGTGAACCATGGCTTCAGCTGTAGGATGCAACTGAGTAAATGTCAGGAAAATCCTACAAGGACAGCTGAACTTTATTTGGGGTTCCACAGAGTCACTTTAATTGATGGCAGGTGTGTACCCAAAAAGACTGAAAGCTGTAAGAGGTGATTCAACAAAGTATTAGTTTGAGTGTTCAAGTTTAAGGGTGCGCACACATGCAACCAGCGTATTGAGCTTTCTTTTGTTATGAAGAATTGTATAAACATTCAATGGAATTGTACAGGTTCTATGTCACATTAAAGGTTGGAAATGTTTTGAAAAGATTTATCATGGTCTCATTTTCACATCAGAAAACCAGGCATTTTAAACATTTTATATCCACTGAGTGTATGTTTATGTATATGTGTATATATATGTGTATATATATACACACACGCGCGCATATATTTGGACATCTTTGACCATCTGAATGCTCTCTTTATGCAGGAATTTTGACAATTTGGTTAAGTTCCCCATTCTGTATTCTATTCCCTGAGGGCCACAGAACTGCACTATTTTACCCAGTCCACTTTAACCTCTGGCTCAGTTATGCTGTTATGGTGGGGGGAAACTGTGGCAGAGTGAATGTAATTCAAAAACTATTGTCTGCATGTTCAGCCCACTGATGACATGAGGTTATGATATAAGGTAGTGATGGTTAATTTACCTAATGAACAAACGGCATGGCAGGATAATAACATCAGTTTGCCCATTTTGTTGGATCAACGACAGAATAATGTAATAAAACTTAAGTACTTTGTTCTAAATTCTTAGCATAACTCACTGAAACATCTACTGGGCTCCTCATCAGTTCAGGCTTTTTTCAGGGGCTTTTTGTAAGTAAAATCCTACTTTAGGAGGTTCAGGTTAAATGACCATTTTGGCTTAACGAGAACTTCTTTACTGTAGTAATTTGGTTGAATGCGAGCAGTTTAGATGTTCACAGAATTATTCCTGCTGTCATAATCTACAGTAAAACAAAGTCAAATGTGCTCTTTAAACCAGATTTTACAGTCTGATGTTTTGGATCTTGAACAGTGCCTCCAGCACCGGTTAACAACTCCAGTCTAATAAACAGTGACCAACAATGACATCTTCCAAGTATTTGCATGTTTTTCAAAGATTTCCTTTGAAATAGTTTAATCATGTTTTTTCTTGTATTTGTGTACACTGATAGAATGACTATTCCAAATCTGGTACTATTTCAGGCCATTATTGCCCAGCTCCTGAGTTGCTGTATGTTCACCTCAACATCAGTTTTATTGGGTGATTTTTTTCCCACCTCCTACGCAAGAGATTTTAAACAGGGAAACTTATGTTCAAAATTCACTTTTGATGCTCTACGCAAGTAACCTCTGGACGACATTCTCCTTTCATCTATGAAGAATCTCCATTTACAGCATTGTGTTTAATCCATGTCTGAAGTTTTTAAGGAACGGCAGCTGTGGTTCCGCACACTCTGAAAGCCAGTCTAGTGAATACAACAGATGTGTAGGGTGGGTCACATGGTTAAAATGTGGTATTTTAAACGGACACACAGAGTCAGGGTGAACAAATCAAACTGATTTATTGGAGAATTTAGGCCTTTTTCGCTGTGCCAGCTGCAGTTTTCTGGAGCTTCTTCATCTCGTGCTTGATGATCTTGTTCCTCTGTAGAGACAAAAGAAAGAGCAGGTTAGTGTTTGGTCTCAAACCAGCATTAAAGCACTGATCAGACAGATTGGATTGCAAATCGTGAATTGAGAAACGCACCATTTTCTTTGCCTTCATGACCTTGTAACGGTCAAAGTCGGTCATTTTGGCCCTCTGGAAAACGATGCAGGGTGATAAGTTACACAGACGAAACAGTTTGTGTTTAAACAAAATATTTTGTTCGTAAATCTTCCTAAAACTACAGCGAGAGCTCTTTTACAGCCTACCTTTTGTCTGGCTTCAATCTTCTTGGCCCAGCTGCTTGCTTCCCATTTCTGGTTGATTTCAGCCTTCTCCCATGCACGCCTCACAAACTTCTGACGAGCACTGTGAACGCAGAGAAAAGATGGCGTCAGTGTATTCATGTCTAGAGCGAAGTTTAGGAATACAGGTGGTTCAATGTTTAAGCCTGCCAAAACTATAATTAAATCCAGATTATTTAAGCATAATTAAGTCTTCAATAACTATCTGGCTCCTCACAAGAAAAATCACTTTTCCCAGAGGTGTGTTCTGTGTAGCAAATGACCAACAATAAGTCAAAAAACACACAAGTTTATTTGTTAGAACTTGTCTACTGGCTTGCTGTGTACTACATTTTAACAAAACAGTCAAGGACAATTGTTCTGTTTCAAAGTAATGGTATTTAATTTTTAAAGTCACTGTTTATCTACATATACAGTACTGTGCAAAAGTCTGAGGCAACTGTGAAAATATTTAAAAACTGCTTATAGAGCTGTGATTGCTTTCACATCTCAAAATAAAACAAAAAACCCTATACGCCGAACAGTGACTGTGTTCAGTATATCAATGTGTTCTTGTGGAAGCCCAGTATTCCTTGTAGTTTCCATCAGGAACCTGGTTTGATTCAGTTCTTCAATAAATTAAATCAGGAGCCGCTGATGGAATTTCATAAATCAAACAACGACTGGAGGAACCGAGGAGGAATCTGGAACCGAACATGTGTTCTCTTCACCAGCTCACACAGTATCAACTACTTTTATACAAACAAAACAAATCTTGATGCTTTTCACTTTCTTTCTTGTTTGCCTTTATTCTAATGTTATCTTTGCTAGCAGAAAGACACAACCACACACTGAGAAAAATGGCTTTAAACAATTTGCCTATGTCTTTTGCACAGTGATTTTCAACAGTGTGCACCAAACACTGATTTTCACCAAAACCCTAATACTATGATTACTCTGCTCTGTAGTATTATCATTTGATAGGCCAGTGTTTACATGGACCATTGACCTAACATTTTTAATGCAATATCCTTTTTCAGGCGGAAGATGCCCGAGACAAATCCAGTGATTTTACAAACGTGTTCAATACGTTGCAGATGCCATTGCAGCATGTTAGTGCTATCCAATTTGGGCTCCAACCTTCCATTACATTTTACAGTATGCACATTATTTATTGTATAGATGAAAAGCAGTATCTGTGTATGCTGGAAACCCTAAAGCAAGGATGCCCTTACCAGCCTTGGGTCAACGTGGCTGCAAGGTTTAGTCCATACAAACTGAACCCCAATTATATGTGTTTGATCCATGTTTTAGTTTGTACATCTAGGACCACACTCACTCTGCGACATGTCTACGAGCACAAATTAAGTTCAGTGTAAACACACTTACCTGTGCGGAACTTTGATGACGTAATCGGTGAGCTGCATGCACTTGAATGGCATAGACTGCCTCTTCACACCAGTGCAGGGTCCGTCCACCAGGGCCTATAGAGCCAGCAAACATGACAGCGCATGTAACATCAACAAAAACACGGTTTCCATGATCAAGAGTGAAATAGGTGGCCCCTTATAGTCACATATGAACACACCATAGCACAGCACATGGTGCCCCAATATCATGACCATGTAACTCAGAGAAAACCACTTACCCTGTTCTGGTCGATGACATCTACGATCGCCACCAACTTGCCCTCATGAGGCCCGAAGGCAACAAAGGCGACACGGCCAATTTCTACGAAGCGCTTGAACACCTGTCAAGACAGGAAAAAAAATTGTGTTTTAATTATACTGTAAACCAACTATACGCAGCTCCACATTCTACAGATTCAACAGCAATGCCCAGAACAGCACCACTTACCAAAAGCTTGGAAAGCCAGTATTTAGTATCAGAAACAACGAATATCCCAAACACAAAACACATTCAAATGATTTATATAAACTGGCACTACAACATCTGTTTAAACATATAACAGGAAAGACTCAACATGGTTAAATTAAAAATGACTTTAAAATTGAGTCGCAACGCAGATCCGGGATAAGTTTCTGCCTATAAATAAGAAAGCACTCAAAGAGAAAGCCTGATCTCAGACCAGTGAAATTGCTCTAGGCGGCTTGGAGCGGTTCTTCCTATATCAACACCTCTTTAAAGCGTCAGAATCTTTTACCTGGTCTATTTTGAACTTTAAGAGGCAACTTTAATTACTTTTTTTTTAAAGTTACAGTGCAAAAGGAAACAAAAAATAGAAATTAGCCCAGTGCTAAAGGTGGATTAGCTAGTTACGGAGCTGACACGAAGCTAAACAATACACTGCACAATGGCGAGAAAAGCAGGGTTGTTGTACATTATTATACAGGTTTAATGTGAATTTTGAGTGATTTAGAGGGGATAAGGTGGTTAATCTACTGTAGAAGCATTCGGGCCGAGCTGGAGCTCCGAGCTGGGCACCACGTTGCTGGATACTCGACACAAACGGACCCAATTTTTAGCGAAATAACGGGCATGTGCCTCAAAAAAGCGTTTAAAAATCACACATCAGGTGTTCACCGCTACATTTGGGTCACTACTGCCATCAGATGTGGCCCAAAACACGGAATATTGACTAAAACTCGTTCTCTCCGCTCGGAGGGAGACTCACCATGATGGCAGACCGGGGCAGAGAGGACGGGGGACCTTCCGCTCACAGCCCATACCACATCCCGCGCATGCGCACTGACAGCGGGAGCGAACCCTGGCTGTGTCCCAAATTAAACACCACCACACTAATACACACACACCACATAATGCGCATGAAAATAGTACGCAGCCTTTAAAACCACACTCAGAAATGTAATACGGGAAGTGGAGAAGTGCGTGTCAGCAGGTCCACAAACAAGTGTTTTACCCACTACATTTCTATTTACATTTATGGCATTTAACAGACGCTTTTATCCAAAGCGACTTCCATTCCCTACCTACAGGGGGCAGGCTCCCTGGAGCAACTTGGGGTTAAGGGTCTTGCTCGGGAACCCAGTGGTGGTATCCAGAGCGGTAGAGAAAACTCTCTCTGCGGCTCTGACCCACACCATCTGTGCAATAACCTGCTGCTACTCAGACATGCAATTTCATACTGGGTTTAAATCATTATCATTATGTGCAGTATGTTTATTGTTATTACATGCAATAATTTTGCATTTTCACTACTTATTTTAATATTACTTGTCTAACAGGGATCTCTATTACGTACAATCCCTTTCCTCAGGGACAAATATGAAGAGTAGAGCCCAGTGAACCCAACATCCAGCGAGTGAGTGGAAACCTTAAACAACGAAGGCCAGGAGCAGCCTGTTCTCCAGCCTGAGGCTGAGAAGGAACTCACTGGTCAGGCAGAGTTTAGCTTCATTTGGGTTAGAAAGCACATGCACTGCTGGATCTTGAAACCTGAACTATCTCCTGATGACCTTTAATCATTGTTAAACTCTAAAGGCTGAGTTCCAGACAGAGATTAAGCCTCGTCATGGACTATTGTTACCATTCAATAAAAATTTCAAAATTTCAAGAAGTACGATCATCAACTCCCTTTCTCACTCCCTCCCTCTCATCATCATAAGAAAGACTGTTTATTTTTACACTTTTCCCTGCTTTAAAAGCT
>JBBPCX010067035.1:0-13742 GCA_037974365.1 Hydrocynus forskahlii | reverse complement strand
TAATTCTTAGTTTTCTTTAAATTAATCCTTCTATTGTTCCTGCACCCGAACAGCATATAATATGTCTAACAAAGAGCCTTATAAAGTACATCTAAAATAAGAATGAATTAGCAAGGTTTTGAGAGGGAAACAGTTGTTTGAGAGGGAAAGCGATAGTATTGGACTATTGTTGGGATCGGCAGTTGTAGTATCAGTATCAGATGTCAAAATTTGGTATTTTACCCTTAAAGATGATATATGGTTTTCTTAACTACCTTTATTTCTTAGGTGCGATGCTTCATAACAGGATTATAAATAAATTGTCAATTACTAAACTTTAAGGCCTTTAATAGGTTCCAAACTGTATGGCATTGCAAGGGTAAGGAGTACAATTAAAAGTGCATGGTTTTCTTGTGTTCTTGTGTGGGGTTGCATGAGTGCTGCAGGTGTTGCATTTCATAGATAGTATCATGAATTCACAGAAGTACTGTGAAATACTGAAAGAGAAAATGCTACCATCACTCTGTGCCCTAAGTCATAGAGCACTCTTTCAACATGGCAATCACCCAAAACACACATCTAAGGCCATTGATTCATTTCTGAGGAAGAACAGGGTAAAAATGATTCAGTGGCCGAGCATGTCACCAGACCTCAAACCAAAAGACACTTGTGGGCATGTCCAGAATACAGTATCTAAACAAAATTAGATGCTGCTGTTCTTAAAAGTCAAGGAGGCCATACAAAATATTAGACTTAGTAGAATTTGTTTTAGGGTATAATCATTTTTGCATCACCTTATTTGAACAAAATGTATTATCTTTCTTAACCTAAAGAAGTAAAGAGGGTTATCATAAATCAACATGAAATCAACATGGGCAGCTGGATGGCCTAGTGGTTGGGCCATTGGCCCTGTGATCAGAGGGTTGGGGTTTGAATACCAACTGCTAGTGTCACCGCTGGGGTACCGTCCCCACACACGGGCGCCTCACTGGCGGTGGCCCACTGCTTCACTTGGTGAATGGGTTAAATGCAGTGAAATAATTTCACTGTGTGTTGTACTTGTATGACTATGCATGTGACAAATAATGATTCTTCTTGAATACATTTCATGAAACTGGTTGGTAAAAATACAGCTAATCGTCCTTATAATCATTGAGAAATGGTTGAAAGGTTTCATTTCAAAGGGGTGTACTCATTTATGCTGAGCACTGTATATAATAATGCTTATGACTATTATTATTACTAAAAGTAGTGGTACCTTTTAGTACTTTCTTATTACTACATTAGTAGTTGTTATTTGTGGTGACAGGCGAATTGTTATTAAACAGTGACTAAGCACTTAAAATATAGCATATGCCTGTGCTATGGACAGAGAGGGAGGGAGGGAGGGAGAGAGGGAGAGAGAGAGAGAGAGAGAGAGAGAGAGAGGGTGAGAAAGAGAGAGAGAGAGAGAGAGAGAGAGACAGAGAGAGAGAGTGAGACAGAGAGAGAGAGAGAGAGATCGAGAGAGAGAGATTGAGAGAGAGAGAGAGAGAGTGAGAAAGAGAGAGAGAGAGAGAAAGAGAGAGAGAGAATGAGAGAAGAGGGAAAGTCTTGCCAAATGGGCGATCCCACAAGGGTCCACACACAATCACTCTTCACCCCACACACTGTTTCTCCTTATCTGGGAAACTCAGTCCTGTGACCCATAGGGAAGTGATAAAAATACAACGATACACCTGCACCTGCACAGATGCTGTTAGTTTGGGACTGTGTGGGGGAGAGAGAGAGAAAGAGAGAGTGAGCGAGAAAGAGAGAGAGAAAGGCAGCAGAAGAGCAAAAACACCTGGTAGAGGACATGCTGTGAAGGTGGCCTTAGTGTAAGGTAACACATGGTGGAAAACTCAGCAAAGTTTTTCATCAAAGGACAAGGCCCATTCTTATTTATTGTCTGTATACAAAGTCAGTATGAAACAGAGCAAAGAAATGAGGAATGAGCAAATACTGATCATGGGATGAGCACATTTCTTTTCATATAATCCTGTTCTTTTTCTAGTTTTCAGAAGTTCAATAGGTCAGAAGACAATAAAGAATAAAATAGAATTCTTAATGGTTTAATTTCCTAGCAGGGGTTGAGTCTGAATATGAAAAGAGAGAAAGAGAGAGTGAGCGACTTAACTAAACCAGTGATTAGATCATTTATTTTATTGCATGTATCATTATAAATGAAACATATAAACATGTAGGTTAAAATAGGTTCATGCATATTTGCTTGGAAATTCCCAAAAATTGCACTCCATCTAGAAATCAGCATCACTACAGTAAAAAAGTAAAGTAAAGCTTTATTGTCATCCCAGCCATATGCATATAGTACACAGTGAGACAAAACATTGTCCTCCAGGACCATAGGTGCAATATAGAACACAACAGAACAGCAGCACCCAGACAGATCAATAGTGAGGGTAAAAAAGGGGAGGATTACAAATTAACCTATGTATCTATAAATATATCTAAGTTTACAAATACTTCACCTAAAAAATAAAATACTATAGAGGGACACAGCTGAAAGCTACCTGAAGTTTATAGCATATTCGGAAGCACTGAATAACATATACTGCAAAACCTGCAAGATAACACAAGATGGTTCATCTAGTAAAAAACATTATTTGATGTAAAAGGCCTTAAAGTATAGTGACAATTTATTTATAAAATTTGTTTATGAAGTATCACACCCAAGAAATAAAGGTAGTTAAGAAAACCATATATCATCTTTGAGTAAAATACCACATTTTAATGTCAGACACTGAAACTACAACACTGAGTATCTGCTGATAGACAACAATCCGACAAATATTGTTTTTTCTCTCAAACAACTGTTTCCTTCTCAAAATGTTAATACATTCTTATGCTGGATGTACTTTATATATGAAATGGGTCTCTAGTGTGTAAGTTTTAAAATTTGAGTTTCTACACCCATATAGTGCACAACTAGTCCATTATGGAATTGTGCACCAATGGGTGAATCACCATTAGACATATTATACACCGTTTGCAGGAGTCTTGCTGTACATCTGTTTTGCTCATTTTGCAGAGCAAAAAACAGAAGTTCGCTGTCTATTTGTTTTAATGGAGAACAAAATGACTTGCTTCAAGTTATTAGAGTAATTGCAGTAATTTTGACAAGAACTTTATTTTAAGAAGACCTTTGTGGAAGTAAGCACTAAAATCATATACAGGAACATTGACACAGGTCAACAGGTCAAAATCATTAGAGATAAGTTTATGTGGGTTTTGTAGTGTTTTTCATGTTGGTTTAAATTTTTTCCCTTTCATTTTTTCTGTGTTTTTCCCTATCACGTACAGTTTTTGTGAATAAGCTAGTTATATATTGCATGATTGTTGGTATAATTAGCATATAAAAATGATATGCTAAGTGTTTTTGAAGAAACAGTGGTAGCTGACTGACACTGATCATTATATCTATGCCACAGTGTGCGCCTACCTGACTTTGCACTGAAAATATTGAAACAGTTACTTGATTGGTCCCTGCGGATTAATAAAAACGCATGCAAGTGTATTGCAAATCTAATATTACTCATAATTCAAAAAGTTGATGTGACTGAAAAAACTGAAAGCCGATCGGAAATCAGCATGAAAAAGTGGTTTAGAAAAGTGTGTTGTGGTTTGTGATGATAACAATTTTTTTTTGTTGTTGTTGACCTGTGTTATCATTGATATGCACTGTGAATGAAAACCATGTTACTTACCAGTAAATTTTGGCGTCGGCTGATGCAAAGAATAATTCAAGGTTCAAGGTTCAAGGTTACTTTATTACCATCAGCAGCTGTGTGCATGTACATAGTAAGATGAGACCACCTTTCTCCATGGACCACAGTGCAACATATGGCAACACACAACGTTCAACAGTCAACAGAGTGTAAGTTACGACAACAGACAAACAATAAACAGACAATTAGTGTGGACACTATGTAAACCATCTGGAATGATGAGAACTGCACCATAAGTATCATTAATGCACAAGGGGCAGTTAGCAGCACTGAGCAAAGTGCAAGGAATGACAGAAACAGTACAACAGACAATACAGCAGTGTAACAGTAATCTGAATGGGATGTGAATCTTCACTGAAGACAGTCCAATAAGTTGACAATAGAGAAGTGTGACAAAGTGGGAAGTGTATATAAACTTACAGGATGGATAATATTGCATCACACATACATATCACAAGTGTGAAGAGGATGAAAAACCTACCAGAATGCTAATATGATAATATTGCACCATACATACATATATGATTATTGCGCATGAGAATATGATGCTGCACTGGAAAAACATTCTTATTGCACAGGACAGTTAGCAGAATAATACAATCTTCATGTGAAAAAGAAAAAAATATATATATTTCTTATTACTCATGTTCCTAAATGTTTATTGTTTATCCTGATCTTTCAATCTGAAGAGGATTCACAAAAAATGGTTCTCCAATGACCCATACAGTAAAAGGTTTTTAGGGAACCTAAATAATGCCAAATGTTGTTCTTTGCATTAAGAAAAAACCCTTTTTGGGCCTTTATTCTGAAGAGTTTAAAGTGTTACAGTTAATAGTACTTATAAAATAGTACTTATTATACTATAAAAACATATATATGAAACATACTGAGTCTGAGTAGTCATTGCATTTTATCATGATTATTATATCACAGTCATCCCAACCTAATGTCTTGCACAATGTCTTGGAGCTTGAGTGCTACTCTTTTTGTGTGTTGCAAACTTGCCATTTAAAGGCTTTTACAGAAATATTGCATGCACACCCCATTGTAACATGCTGTTGTCCATTACTGGACAAACAAGCAGGCGGACTTCAATCTACCAGCCTTGCTTGCTCTCTCTTTCCCTTTCCCTTGCCTCTAAACTGCTTTAATACTCTCCTTGTTCTACATCCATTTACAATTGTACAGTTTAATTTTCTCCGCACCCTGCTCCAGCTTTGTTTGTTGTTTTCTATTGTATCAGTACTAATGGTTTGTGACAAGGTGCTGGGCTGCTGAGTGAAGGGAATTTCAATAGAGGCTGCTGAACACTGCTTCTGAAGCTACTGATGCTGCTGGAAGAGGGTGAGAGAGAGAGAGAGAGAGAGAGAGAGAGAGAGAGAGAGAGAAAGCTGGATTAAAGTTCTTTAGAGTGATAGAGTGATAGAAAGGCAGCTGAAATAGCCACTGAAAGAAAAGGACGAAGTTAATAATTTTGGTGTAGAAGTAAATAATTTTAGAGTTGGTGTATCCACTCACTTCACAGCAAACACCTACTTTCACGTTATTAGAAACACCAACATTCTACACTTACAAATAAATATCTACTAAAACATCTACCCAGTGCCACTTTACCATAAGTATTTCCCTTGTTCTTTCATTTCCTTTTATTGTAGAGCCACTGACATTCCTGTGTTTTCACTTATTGGACATTTTATTAGAAATACTGAACTTGTACTTCTCTGGCCTGACTATAAGGGGACACTTTCTTTTATTTTCACCACAGCAGTGAGACCATTAATGTGTGTGATGCTGTTACAAGTGTCTGAGGTCCAACATCAACGTACACCAACAAGGTAGAGGTACAAGTGTTTCTGATAAAGTCACTGCTGAATATGTGCTGTACAGTTCTGCAGCAGTGCTTACCAACTCTGATACTATGCATGCACACATTCCTTCTATCATAACCCTTATCAATACCTTCTGAACGCAGAACAAGGCACTACTAAAGACAATATTAAGGAACAATGATTTTTGTTTCAGGAAAAATAAAAAAATCACATCTCACTTTTTGAGTATTTGAGGTCAAAACTGACAGCAGCCCTTGAGCAATTTTCTCCATACTATTCCCCAAAGACAGGTTTCTCAGGTTTTCCCTCTGTCTTATGAAGGAAAAAAATTACAAAAAAGAAAAGTGAGTAGGTAGCTTGGTGGAAGATTTTTATTCCATGCCTTCTAGTCAGTTTTGTAAGACTAAAAATGTGTGAGTGTGTGTTGCTGTCATGGGTGAGCAAAGCCCTGAACAAACACTTTTTTTATCCTGTGTTTACAATGTACTGCAGCCAGGGGTGATGTATTAGTTTATCTGGACAGTTTATCCATCAGGGCAAGAGAGAGAAGAAGAGAGACACAGAGAGACAGAGACAGACAGAGAGAGAGAGAGAGAGAGAGAGAGAGCAAAAGAGATAAGAACAATAGAAGACAGAGAAAGAGTACACAAGATAGAAAAATGGAGAGAGGCAAAGAGAAAGAAAAACTGAGCAGAGAAAGAGAAAGAATAAGAGACAAAAAGAGAGGGGAAAAGAGAGGGGAAAAGACAGAATAGGAGAGAGAGTAAGAGAGAGGAAGACTGAAAGAGGAAAAGAGAAAAAAGAGAAAGAGGGAGACAGAAATAGAGACAGATGAAAGAAAAGGAATGAGAAAGAGAACAAGATAAAAATGGAGAGAGGCAAAGAGAGAGAAAAGGAGAGGGGGGACGAGGGTGCAGATTGAGAGAGGGAGCGGGGCATTTTGATGGATCTGTCAAGGGGGCTTTATGTCATTCACATTGTTTCTTAATTACCTCATATTGCTTTTGCAGAGAGAGACAGACAGAAAGGTTGGGGTAAGAGAGAGAGAGAGAGACAGAAGCAGAAGGGGAAGGACACTGGCTAATAGGTGTCTGGGTAAGCAGCAGCGAAGTCATCTGTTATCCAGCTCCAGCTTGGCTCAGCTCACTTTTTAAATTGCTCTGAGATTTAAAAAGCTCCTCGTCTCACAGTCTCACCTGGGACGCAGCACACATCCACCTGCACACTCCTACGCCCCACCTCCACCTCAACCTCTAGAGCACCTCCCTCCATCAGCTAAGACAATTAACCATGCTAACTCCCTCATGCCCTATATAACATTCTAGTTTTCCCATTAAACGATGGGCTTATTATTTGTAGAAGCCATTTTGCTATTCTATTAATATACTATTAATATAATAAATTATAAATATATATTATTTTGTATAGATGTTGTTATTTGAATTTACATTGTAATATTTACATTTAATTCACATTCTGTATCATGAGGTTTGAGTCTGCATAACGTTTAATATAAATAACAAAGATACGGCAAATATTCAAGGATGTATTTTCAGATGAGGCAGTCAAGATCTCTTGCCATTCATAGCAGCATTTATAATAGTGTATTAGTTATTTAATTTATACTGAACAGGATATTTAGCCAGACTGAGTTTTATTTGTTTGTTTGTTTTTGGATTAGAGAAAATTGGTGTGTAATCAGCTCTTTGACTGTATTCTACCAATTTCCAACACTTGGAATCTGGTTGATGCCCAAACTGAAATGTTGATGATGAAAAATTATTGTTATAGTCATGATTATGTAATGTCTTGTCACTATAATGTACAGGGGTAAAAAAAAACAGGCTCCAACCTGGCAGTTTTAATAATATAGAAAACCCGCAAGGTTTGAAGAGCTCTCCATTCTGGTCCAGCATTGCCATTTGTAATTAAAATGAGATATCGACATCCCTGAAGATGGTGCTGTGATGCTTCAGGTCACTAAGGCCAGAAGAAAGGTGAGGCTGGTGTGGATCAACATAAGTCTGTGGGTCAAGAGTTCATCAGCCTCATGAGACAGCCAGCGTGAGTGTGAGATTCTGTGTGCAGCATATGCAACATCATACATTTTTTACACTCCTCAAAGAGCCCATGTCACAGAGAAAAAATGTTTATTTGCTTTTTTAAAAACAAAAGAATCTGATGTAGCATATTAATACAATACTTTATTCATTTTCTGTAATAATTTCTAGGGTTACGGGTACCTGGAGCCTATCCTGGGGTCTACGGGTGTGAGGCACTGACTCACCCTGGGTGGAGCACCAGCCCACCGCAGGGTACACACACACACACACCATTCTCTCACACACTCACACCTACAGTCAATTTAGAATCTCCAATTCACCTGACACGCATGTTTTTGTACTGTGGGAGGAACCCTGGAAGAAACCCACACCACCACGAGGAGAACATACAAACACCACTCACACAAGGCCAAGACCCAGATTCCAACCCTCAACCCTGGAGGTGTGAGGCAACAGCGCCACCCACTGTGCCACCGTGGGGCCCTAATATAATCCTTTAATGGAAACTAATGTACTTGGTTGTGATGTAACAACTACAAACATATTGACATTTAATGCTCAGCAGCAGTAAAGGTCTTCCCCTTCACACTGAATGCAAGGGAGAGGATTAAACATTATGCTGGTCCTGACTGTCAGGAAAGGGGAAGGGATACAGACAAAGGATACAGGGCCCTAAGCAATATTTGGGGTGGGACTCCCATGTCTGCCTGGGTTCTCCACCTAACCTACAGTTTGTAAACAGTTGGTAAAACTTTGCTTAAACCCTGCTGTATAACACTGAAATATTTGTCAAACTAAAAGTCAAAAAGAAATTACATTTTGATTCACAAAAACCTTCCGCCTCAATGTCTGTGTCCAATCCAAAGTGCGAGCTGGCACTACATTGGTGGAGAGTACAGGCATTGGACATGGATCACAACCCTCCCATGACCTGCACCCCCTCACACAGGAGCTACTCTCCCTGCGACAGATGGTCCCAAATCCCGGCCCTGCCACAACCAAACCCATCAAAGAAGCCCAGCAACTACTCACCAAATTTAGGTGGCTAAATGGGTGGTCCTGAATTGCTTCTTACGGGCACTCCCCACCGAAGAATGAAACCAGTGCAGAACTACAGTGGCTGCCTTGGAGGGGAGAAACCTATTCAGACCGATCTGGACCATCACCAGCCTGCTCATTCCCCAAAACCATGGATTCACTCCCCAACCACTCCCCAAAGCTGCCCTCCTTAACACTGGCAACACCTTCAATCTAACATGCCGCACTGCCCTCCTGAAAGCTGTATCAATATCTGGCTGAGCGGCCATGAGGATGTACACGAGGTCCGGGCAGGGCTCATCCCTGCACTCCCAGTGCTGCTCCAAGTTGCACCGCCAAGTAGCTAGATAATGGAAAAAGCTGGCAACAGACCCCCAGAAGAGTGCCACCCTCCTCACGCAAGAGGAAGAGGAAGCGGCTGATGCAAGGACCAAAGTTGAGGTCCAACCCAATATTGACCACTCTTCTGCTCTTTCTCAGCAGCTGACATCAAAAGCCGGCTGCCTGCGTCAATTTTCCTAATCCAGAACAGGCTCCTGCTGTTGCAGATCCTGTTGTGAGCTGACCAACTTCCTCGTGCGGCCCCACATGCAAATCAAGACTGTCCTGTACCTGGCCCACAGCCATCCTCTTGGAGGGCACCTTCAATATCTAAATACTCTAGAAAACGTGCAGGACAAATTTCACTGGCCAGGGATGCTGGTTGATGTACATAGATTTAGCCAGTGCTGTCGACAATGCCAGCAGACCTCGTCAGTTCTGCTTAGTCCTTTTCCTATAATAGAGGTGCCCATCAAGAGGAAATGGAGGAAGGATCTCATTGGGCCGCTGCCAAAGTCCATCCAGGGCCATCCAGTAGTTGATTGAGCAACACGGTGTCCTGGTACCTGCAGCTGTCCCGCTCCAAAAAGGCACCTCCCAGAATATCCCACAAGAGCTGCTCCTCCTCTTTAGGCGGGTGGGGATTCTGAAAGACATTCTTTCTGACCAGCAGACCCCATTTGTTTCAAAGGTCATGGCTGATCTTGCCATCTGCTGCAGGTATCTCAAGGTCTTGGTGAATCATTAAGAAACTGGGATCCCCTCCAACCTTATGTCCTCTTCAAAATCAGTGAAGCTCCACAAGCTTCTACCGAGTTCAGCACCTTGTTTGGATGTCAACCCATGGGCCCGCTAGACATCACCCGGGAGAGCTGGAAGAACCAACATGTGCCTTTCCGCACCACCATAGATTTGTCCAGGAGCTACAAGCCAGGCTGGATAAGGCCACCCCTTTTGTTTGGAAACATTTCCTCAAGGCCCAAAGAGAGACCGACCAGCCCATCCTCAAGAAGTTCCCAGCACTACCTGCAAGTTCCTGGCAAAATGGCAGGGCCCCTTCATCATCTCTGAATGGGTGGGCCCAGTGAACTACCACCTGTAGCAGCCTAGTATGTGCACTGATAACAAACTCTATAATATCAATTTACTAAACTGCTGGGTTGAGCAGCCAGCTCTTTCTGCATGTGTCACATCCCACTCAGTTCCTGAAGGCTATGAAGACCTCACCCTCTCACAGGGTGGGAGGGAATTCTGAGAGAATTGGAGGAGCAGTTCAGGGACGTGTTCTCTGCGGAGCCTGGGCGGACCTATTTAATCCAACAAGACATCAAAATGTCATCTGGATAGATAAGGCAGTGGCCCTATCTATAGTGGCCCTATAGTGTACTGTCATCAGGCTGAAGGGGAGGAGCTAAGCCGAGTGTTAAGAGATGGTATAATTTAAGAAACCTCCAGTCCCTGGTCCAGACCTATTGTGGTGGTGCCTGAGCCCAGTGGTAGCCTGTGTCAATATAAAGATTTCAGAAAATTAAATCAGATTTTTTAGTTTGATAGTTTATCCCATGCCCAAGGGGGAGTACCTCATAGAAAGGTTAGAGTGAGGTTTATCTCTACCCTTGACCTCATTATAGGCTACTGGCAGGTGGCCCTGACCCCAGAGGCAAAGCCCAAGATGGCATTTAATATCACCAATGGCCACTGGCAGTATCGGGTTCTCCCATTTGGTCTGCATGAAGCTCCAGCAATTCCTAACATATGTGGTCCTCTGCCCTCACTGCCAGTACGCCGCTGCCTATTTGGATGATGTAGTCATCCACTGGGCCACTTGGGAAGTCCACTTAATCCATGTGCATCGGGTCCTGAGGGAGCTCTGCTTGGCGGGGCTCACTGCCGATCTATGTGCCAAGTGTCACCTGGGGTTGATGGAGGTGCAGTACCTGGGATACCGAATCAGGTGGATCCTATTAAAACCCCCAAAAAACACAGTAGGGGCAGGTTATTATATAAATTATATATGCTGACAGACAGATAAATAGATAGATAGATTGCTAATTGCATAACATTAATGTTCTTGCTTGCAGGTGAATAAGTTACTTTGTGTAGCAGTCACTTTTTCTGCAGTTGGAATATCACAGACAATGTGAAGGTACAATAATAATAATAATAATACATAGTTAGGAGACCTCAAGCAGCTGCTTATCTACTTATTCCTTATTAGGTAAAGCTGGTGTTTGTTTTAAAAAAGGAATTAATTTAAAAGCTTATACAATTTTCAGCTGCCATTCACCATCTTTCACAACATCCTTGGTCAGTCACAAAAACTAAAAAGAAACTGGGCAATGGTCAGGTAAAAATAACAATAAATTACTGCTTTTGCAACATAAAATCGCACAAATGTAAGTGGACTTCTAAAGAAAGAAACAAAATGGATAAATGTGCAAATAGGCTCTTATAAATAAAACATGCATTACCTGAGCTCACACAGTGTAGGAAAGGAAATTAGGGGATGGAGATCTACTGTTGGTATCTCAGGAGCTGCAGAGCTTATGCCTTTGTGCTGACATCAATCCAGACACAGAGAAAACACTATAGCAGTTATTATATTTAACCCAGTTCAATCTGGTTTATTTTGTAAATCAATTGTATGGCTGAGTCCCAGTTACATTAAACCTTCTATCTTCCGGTAACTAACCCACTGCATGGCTCATTTTCAGCCGATTCCTGCTGACCCTGGGAAAGTGTGGACTGTTAAAAAGGCATCAGAAAAGCTTTCAAACGACTCGTTCTCACTTTCCCCCTCTTTCTCTCATATTCTGTTGTTTTTTAAGTTTTCCCAGAATGCTTTCCATTACATCAGCTCTTAGTCCTCCTCTGCCTCTTATGAAAATTTCACCATAGTTAATGATAGGAGTTTTGCATGATTAAAAAAAGCACTTGCATGAGAGAAGCTCATTTAGCATGTGCATGCTTGCTTTTTGGACCCAGGTGACATGCATAAACATCGTGGGTGAATTAATAAAATTAGCATCACACGGACACACACACACACACACACACACACATACATAAGTTAATAAGACAGGAGCAGGCCTGAGCTCAAATGACACTGGAGACTCGCTTAAACTGGCTAATTACAGTAGCCACACTGGCAGCTCCAGCCAAGCGCTTCAGCCTCCTGAAGCCTGGATGAGGGTCTAGAAGGCACCCCGGGGGTCTGTATGCTTACAGCCGCCTGACGTGAGGGGCTGGGGCCAGTATCTAAGGAAATTACCCATGTCAGCTCTACTGCTGCAGGAATAATCTCAAGGGATTGAGAAATATCTAGTTATACATAGTTCTTTTTGTTTAACAAAAGGCAAAGTTTTGCCAGTTAAAAGTTTGGGGAGATCTTGCTTTTCAAAATATTTTGATTAAAATGATATTTACACTTCACTTGAACTCTCCTATATAACAGTGACATATCCACATGATAAATGTGTTATGCCAGATGTCATTTGGTAAAATTATGAGCTGTTATAAGCTGTTATGACATTAAACATTATAGTATTTGTCATAACAACTACCAGTAATGGTAACAAGACAGTGTTTTATAAGTACACATAATTTGCAATAACAATTAATTGGACTGATTCTGTAATACAATAAATAGGCATGAATAGAATGTTGTCTGGATCTTGCCATTTTCTTTGTGAAAACTGCAAAATTTGATAAATGTATGCTACTAATAGCAAAATCCATGCATTTTATTTCGTTTGATGAATCTTGTTAGCTCTCAAAACTTTCAGGTGTTAAAAACCACCTGTGAGACAAAATATCCGCTATGGCTTGAAATTGAAATCTGCTTAATGATTATTTAGGCATTATTTGTTTCAATACTATTTTTTATATTTTTTACAAACTTCATAAGTGTCCACTTGCAGAATAGAAAGACGAGGACAACATGGAGCAGAAATTTTAACATGAAATTACCTTGTCTGAGTTAAGGAAACTCTCTAATGTAATCCCCTAAGTGAATTGCATATAAACTAACTGAAAAACTACAGTGCATTGTTTGTCTTTTGTTGATGTTGCTCACTATGTAGCTCTGATACTTGCTAACTAGCTTGCTAGAAAAGTTTGGCAGTCAGCAGTAACAGATGGAATACTTTGTGTCATAAAGCCAACCCACAGGTAGCCGAAAGAGCTGGAGATTCCTAACCTCAGTCTGGGATCTGAATTTGTACATTTCCCCATGCTTCCAGCACACCTGCTCCAACTATCAACTGATTACCAAGTATTTCTGTGCTGAAGCGAATGTGTTAAAGTAGACACTTAATTTGACCAGGGGTGCCCATTAATTTGCATTAGATTTGCATTCATGTTTCTATTATACCATCTATATTACTTTGGAAAAAAACTCTGAAGAAATGTGTAGGTCGATTGGTGGCTCTGGACAGTAAATAAAATAGCTTTGTTTGAATCATAGCTACCTTGATTCCTGGTTCCAAACACTGTAAGTTAAGTTGATAGGTTTTGCTGCATCAATTTACATTAAACCATTCTGAATTACTTTGTGAAGATGTCAACAATTGAATCATGCAGGAATTTAGAAAAAAATAATAATTTCTCTTACAGATACAGTCATGGCCAAAATTGTTGGCACCCCTGAAAATTTTTCAGAAAATCAAATATTTCTCACAGAAAAGTATTGCATTAACACATGTTTTGCTATACACATGTTTATTCTCTTTGTGTGTATTGGAACA
>JBBPCX010067034.1:0-13744 GCA_037974365.1 Hydrocynus forskahlii | reverse complement strand
GGGGCTCAGACCTGGACTCTGTAAAGCTGCTTTGTGACAACCTGGTTGTAAAAAGCGCTATATAAATAAAACTGAATGGAATTGAATTGAATATCTAACTACATATCTATATCTATATCTTTCTATATCTATATCTATATCTTTCTATATCTTTCTATATCTATATCTATCTATATCTATCTATATCTTTCTATATCTATATCTATCTTTATCTCTATCTATATCTATCTATCTATATCTCTATTTATATCTCTATCTATATCTCTATCTGTCTCTATATCCATATCTATATCCATATCTATCTATCTCTATCTAACTATCTATCTGTCTAACTATATATCTATCTAGATCTATATATCTATCTATATATCTATATATCTATCTATATATATATATATATATATATATATATATATACACACATACACATTACTCCAGTGATTCTGTTTATTTATTTTTCTTAACTGTTGCTATCATATGTTTTCCTTGGCTGTTATTGGAAGTACTACTGAGTATATACAGCTGGAAAAAAAAATATTTTTTTGTGTGCGTTTATCATTTTTTTTGTATCATTTAAGACTGCAAAGCAACACTGTTGCTGATGTCAGTTAGCTACCCAGCTAACTGATACCCAGCTTAATTAGGTAACTTACCTAATCAGCAAGGCAGCAAAATGCCTACCGGGGTAGTAAGATAAATGGGCTGGCTAGCTAAAGTAATGTCATAAAATACATTTTAAACATTTAATTACAGAAACGCTGCCTCTATTTCTGTGGATAGCTATCTTTGATCTTCAATTTCTCAAAATTGCTAATGGAATCTTAGAATTCTAAGCTAATTTTTCAGGCAATGTCCACACGTGCACGGGCATTTTTGAAAACGGAGGTTTTTCTATGCGTTTTGGCCTTTCGTTCACACGTAAACGGTGTTTTCGTTCACACGTAAACGGTGTTTTGGGTCAGTGAAAACGGAGGTTTTTGAAAACTCCGGCCAAAGTGGAGATTTTTGAAAACTCCGTTTCTGCGTTCACGTATGGACAAGGAAAACGGAGATTTTGAAAAACGGACCGTTTTGCGTCATACTGTGCGCCACTCAAATGATGTCACAGTATGCGCCGTGTTTACATTAGCTTTTCATCTACAATGCTTGACGTTTACAAAGTACTACTGCTCTCAACCTTGATAGAAGTTCTGGCATGTTAATACAAGGGATGTCGAATTAACGAATTAATTTCGATCAATTAATCACAGAAAAAAACGTGTTAATAAAAATAACGCTGATTCATCGCACCCAGTCCGGTGTTCTGCCGAAACATGCTACCGTACCCTGCTGCAATCTTTGGATTCTGAGCTCCCTAGCGTTAAGGAAGCTGGTTTATCTGTGCTATCTTGTGTTCGGGCCACTGGTTTATGGTGATTCAAATCTTAAAAGCTCTTTTAATGAGTGTGTCGCTACTCTGGTGTATGTGTCTTAGTCGTCATTACATAAGCATTTTCCTCTAGAATCAATAAAGTTTTCTGACTCTAAAATGCCCTTTTCTGCAGTTTGCAGAAAGTTATCTGAAGCTCGGAAACATCCGCACTGTCCAGAATTACCACAAGCTGTGAGCATGGCATGATTTGAAGTAGCCTGTGTCCTGCTTCACGGTAGCATTTCTGTGTTAGAACCAGACTGTATAAACTGGCTCTATGCACCTCTAAATATCTATCTAGGCTCTTCTCATTTTAATAAAATATATTTCTCTCCAAGAATGCATGTTATTTCTCATCCTTAGCGTTATGAACTGCATCCCTAGCATTTTCGACAAGGCAACACTGCCCACTGTCTCTGGTAATGACGTCCTACATCCAAGGCTTCTGATTGGTCACCAATGCTACATGTTTTTTTGGTTATACTGCCACTTGCTGCCTTGTTATGCTTTTGTCAGCGTTTTTTGCGATTGCATGTGGACGGAGATATTTTTGAAAACGTGCTACTGTGGACGCGATTTTTTTTAAAACGAAAACGGAAAATCTCCGTTTTCAGAAATACCCGTGTACGTGTGGACATGGCCTTAGTTTGCTTCAGTTTAACCTGTCATTCTCTTTGTGTAATTTCTGTATATTTAATCACTCATTTACTTAAAGTTGGTAGTCAGTGAGCATGTACTACAGTTTGTGTTCTCCTCCAAATATTCTGATGTGCTCAGAAACCTTTGTGAAAAGATGCAGATGAACAAACACTTATTAATCTCTGTCACATACCTGGCCGAACTGTTAAGCCCAGTGTGGCATAACAGATGAACCCAAACGCAGAGATACGCGAGAGACCATGTGGTTTCCTGTGAGAGTGCTCTCTCAACAGAGAGTGGAGATTCCCACCTGGAATCCGCATTCTCACTCACACACACAGTGAAAGGTAAGGCAAGAAAAGACCGGAGTACTCACGATACCGCTGACGTCGAGATGAGAAGGGTCGGGCTTGGCGACGCAATGACTGAGTATCGATACCTACCACTTCCTTGTTTGTATACCGTGTGACGTGCATCACTTCCGGTTCCCCATGCGCGTCACATGACTGGTGTGCGTGACAATCTCTGCAGGAACCCTAAACCAACAGCACTGGGCAAGGAGGTACCAAACATGCAGTGGTGTCAAACAGTCACCTATCGACATTGATGAGGACTTCACCCAGGTCCGAGTGCAGTACCAGAATCTGCAGCTACAGAACTGGGACCAAACCATGTTTGATTCCACAATCACAAACGATGGAAAAACAGGTTAGGTTACTGTTCAGTTTCTCAGATATGTATTTTGTATCCTTCACAATACCATTTTACAATAAGACTATGCTTACCAAGGGTTTATGAATGGTTTAAAATTAATTTATTACAAATGTTGTAGATTGAAATATTGCTACCTCCTGTTATTTTCTGGAGAGGGTCATATCGGAATGCTTGCTAATATTACATTCAAGTAAACTACTACTAGTTCATTATGTTATTTAAATTCATATGTTCAGCTTGTGCCAGAAATCTCTAAAGAATAATTTACTTTGCCTGTAGAATAATTTCAGGCAGTTGCCATACTTTGAAGAGAGGTTTGATTGTCTGTGCATGCATGTTTTTTCATTCTTATTATAACATTCCTCAGTGGTTGTTAGTGTAAATGACAAGTATTATATCAGTGGAGGAGGGCTTAGGGCCCGATTCAGAGTTGCCAGGATCACCTTCCACTGGGGCCGCTGCAATGCCACTTCTGACGGTTCTGAACATAGTCTCAGTGGCACCAAGTTCCCTCTTGAGGTACAGCACTCTCAGAAAAGTACCACATGTTTAAAGTTTACATTATATATTACATAGTTTTATATTATGGATGTTATTTACAGTCTCATGCATCCCTAGTGGTCCACTGCAGGGAACACACCTCTGCAAATTTTAATACAGAGTTACTATTTGATGAATTTAAACTTTTGGAACAATATGTAGAGTTCTACTAAAATAGACAGAAGATGCTGGATGTAGGCTTGTTCCTCAGAGGATGTCTTAACATCTTTATAATTAGAAAATCATCAAATCATTTCATTTGACTAGGCCTGTATTTTATTAATTTGGGAATAAATCAAGAAAATTTGGTGCATCAGTATGCATATGTTTATGATATTCTTGTGGTTCAGGAATAGGCTGCATGCACCCCAACTGGTGTCGATCACTCACAGCTATTATGAAAATCATTTGGAGTGAAGAAAAATTATTGCTTGTCAATATCATTTGATTGTCAATTCTGGTGAATATTTTAAAGACATTAGGAGATTATAACATATATCACCTATCATCTGTCACCCACAGATGCAGATCTTCTGCTATGAGGACACAGAGTTTAAATCTATAGATGATGCCTTAAGAGGTTATGGGAGAATCACTGCACTTGCTGTGCTGTTTGAGGTGAGCAATTGCTTCTCTACAGCCCAACAGCATCTTTTCCCTTTACCTTTCATTCTCAGAAATATTTTTTACAGGTCAGCTTTGAAGACAATGAGAACTATGCTACCATAATTGAAGGGGTCAGAGCTGTCAGCCTATTTGGTATGTTATTGTTCATTTAGTTTAGTCCAGTTGTATTTTACCTGCATTGCACATTTTAGAAAAGTCAGTTTCAAAAGCAGTTTTATAGAAATCTGTGTCGACATGGTAAAAACCTAAATTTTACCATTCAAACATCACAAGAGAAGAGAATTTACAATGCTTCTCCTGTAATGTCTTGTAAACTCTCTTCTCTACAGAAGCTTTTCATGGTGCATACTGAAATCAACTCTGACGAGTTTCTTGTATTTTATGTGGAGAAAACAAACGGGTCACAAAGATGCCAAGACAGACCTTCTATGTTGTTTTGGCGTCAGTGTGTAGATATGTAGATATATGTAGTTTTCAAAGCAGAATCATGTGTTTATCCTCATGGTTGACCACTTAACAGGTTAGTGTTTTTTGGTAAAAATCCTGGGAATCTCATACAAGGCACATTTTTTGTGTATTATTTATAAAATATTTCATTGCCAAGTAGTAGGTAAATTATAATACATATGTATGTTAAGAACAACACTTGCTGTGTTATTTTTATTGATTTGATTTGAGAAATTTGATTTGAGAACACTATTTCCCAATTAAACCAGATGTATCAGATCCCTCAAGACAAGGTTGGAGTCCAAAATATGCTTTAGTTTATACCTGAAACTTCTCTTACCCACTGAAGCCGCATCCAGCTGTTCCTTAAGTTTGCACAGATTTATCAGTGCAACTTACTGTGAGCTATAAAAATGAACAAAAAAGTAGACAAATCAAAAATGATTTGGCATTAGGTAACACAGTGCATCAGGAATGGGGTTGACAATGACTGTTGCAAAAATTGAGGAATCGGATCCAAGATTGGTGTTGAACTGGTGTTGAAGAGGTTGATTGGAGCTGGAGAGGAACTATCAGGATCAGATTCCTCAATTTTTGTGACAGTTGTTGTCACTGCTGACTGTCCACAGGGGTGAAGTTGTTTTTTCAGCTCACAGTAAGCCATACTGTTCTAAATCATATCACATAACTAACATTAACCTTTACAGCAATTCGGATACAGTACCTCTTCTGTGGGATTGGACCAGATGGGTGCCCCATGTTTTCAGAACATTGACACTTTATAGGGAGGAATTAAGGACTAGAGAAGCAAAGCTGATAATGTAAATTTGATGTTGCTGTGACTTTAACATAAAATCTATGATGCATGGTAACATACATAGAACAGCATGTTTCTGATGCATTTATGAGTTTTAGTTGGAACTGAACCACATCATTCGTCAACAATCCAACTGCAACTTGCCCAATTCTTAAAATAACCTTTGTTTGAATATTTCATTCACTACTGTTGAAAATCAGTAAATACATTTTAAAGTAAATACATTATGTTTAAAAAAAAAGAAAGCACTTCAAACACATCTTGGATTGTCAATTATATCTGAAACTTTTTTGTGAATCTGTATAAGATAAGGTTTTTGTGAACCTTAGGATAAGATAATTTGATGTACATTTATTTACAAATTATTGAACATGTTAATTCAATTACATTTTTATTGTATTTATTGTAGTTCTTAATTCTTTTTTTACTATTTGATATGAAGGTAAAAGTAGCACAATAGAGGCTATCTCCTTGCTTGGTCTGCTACCACAGTCTACAGCAAAATACTTCATCTACAATGGCTCTCTCACCACTCCCCCCTGTACAGAGAGAGTGGAGTGGATTGTGTTCAAAAACACTGTGCACATCTCTGAAGCACAGGTAGGAGCTATCTTTGTTACTATCATCATGGTGGTGTTTTTCTATTCATATTTGCATTACAAATTAGTGCTATGCCTACACTCAACCCCAACCTAAACCCCAGCAACTTTTAAAACTGTATCTTGCGTAAAGAAAAAAGGGCCAAAAAGTGCCCACATATACACAGTGATAGAAATATGGCTTAGTGGTTAGGGCGCTTGCCTTGCAATCAGAAGGTTGAGGGTTCAAATCCCAACTCCTAGTGCTAGGTACACCTCAGTGGTGTGTGGGGTACAATACCTTGCCGTCCTCACACACTGCTCCCCAGGTGTCCCTCATTGGTGGCAGCCACCTGCTTCACTTGGTGAATGGGTTAAATGCAGAGAAGGAATTTCACATTGTTCACACTGTGTGCTGTGTTGTGTTCACATGTGACTATAAGGGTTAATAAATTAAATTTATGAGGTAGACTTAACAGTAAAGGAATTATAATAGATTGTTAACAATTGTAATGGAAGACCTAGTGATTGGAAGTCTTTGGGGCCTGTTGAGATCAATTTACATGATGCTAGCATAAACTATGACCCTGCTTGAGCCTCAGTTCAAGTGTGTGTGTATGTGTGTGCGTGCGTGCTAGTGAGCAAGAGAGAGCGAAAAAGAGATGGTGGAGGAGATGGACAAAACTGTGAAGCGTCATGTAGCGCACTATAACTGTCCTCTGAAAATGGTGCATGGAGAACACAGGCTTGTGGCTCCTTAAATCACCCTGAGCCAAACACAGAATCACATCAGTCTCAGGCAAACTTTTCTCTCTGGCCCATGGCACACTTTAAAGCTTAGCTTCAAGATGTCTGAAGTATTGCTTTTTGCGGCACAGATTTTTCTGAGAGTGACTCACATCAGCCTGATCAACTTTGAATATGTTTTCAGAACACTTCATAGGGAGGAATTAGGTACTGGAGAAGCAAATCTGATGAAATTTTAGACCAAAGTTGCACAACATCAATATTTGATGTTGCGATTGCTTTAGCATTACCCACTTCACAAATAATGCATTGAATGGATAATGCAATTGCTAATGGCATTTGAGGAATGCGTCTCTGATATATTTCTCTGTGTGCATGCAACTTTGTGCATGTATGGCTGTGTGTATGTGTTGCAGCTAGAGATGTTCTGTGAGGTGATGACCACACAGCAGGCTGGCTATGTGATGGTGACAGACTACCTGCAGAACAACTACAGGGACCAACAGCAGCAGTTTGTGGGACAGGTTTTCTCATCTTACACAGGGACTGAGGAAGTTCTTGCTCCCAGTGGGTATACAGCTCACAAGCAGATACATGTCTGTCGACGCCTGTAGTCTAGACAGAAGGTCAGGTCAACTTATAATCATAAGGTTTACTTCACACCTTATTGGAGTTAAGCAGTCTTGAGAGAACTGGTAAACTATAGTCAAGTAAGTTTAAAAAGCTATGAAGTAAGCCCAGATCATTTGTAGTGAAAGGAACCACCACTCAGTAATAGTATCAAGTGCCAGAGGGCCCTCCTGAAAGACTCCTCCATTACGGTCTCCTCAGGAGACTTCCTGCAAAATTTTAATCCATTTATAGGACTTTCTAATAGCACCTAATATACCGTAAATTCCGGACTACAGAGCACACCTGATTAAAAGCCACATGCTCTAATTTTAGAAAGAAAATCAATTTTGTACTTGTACAGGCTGCACTGGATTTTAAGCCGCATGTGTCTCATGTTGTACTATGAGATATTTACACAGAAATATATTACACGTGAGGATTTTTAACTTTTAATTTAATCCGTATGGTAACATAAACATGGTAACATAAACATTATGGTAAACATTATGGTAACATAAACAAATACATATTGCAAATGCTTTTTTTTTTCAAACAGTGCCTGTAACACGGCTACCTTTAAGTATACGTACGTATCGGTAACACACAAATTATGTTGCTTATGTTTTTTTACTGAACAGTGTACGAACAACATTCATCTTCCTCCTGTGCACTAAAACCATCAAAGTCCTCTTCTTCAGTGTCCGAATTGAACAGCCTCAGGATCTCGTCACTCACTTCAGTCTCTTCATTGTCGCTCTCACTTGAGCGCACGTGGTCCTCTTCATTACGCAGCAGTCCAGCCTTTCGAAACCCGTTGGTGATGGTGGATGTTTTGACACGGCTCCACGCATTTATGATCCACTGGCAGACTTGAGTTAAAGATGCTCTTCGCATGCGGCCTGTTTTGGTAAATTATTTCTCACCGCTCGTCATCCAAGCCTCCCACTCAAGGCGCTGTGCCACTTTAAATGCCCGGTTCACGCTGATGTCCAGTGGCTGCAAATACTTAGTGGTGCCCCCAGGAATCACAGATGGAATTGAGTTTGTAGTCTTGATTGCAGCTTTCACTGAATCTGTTATATGGGCCCTCATGCTGTCCATAACGAGCAATGCTTTTTTCTGTGAAAAAAATCCCCCTGGTCGCTTGGCGTAGCATTCTCTGAGCCAATCCGTCATTAGGCTCTCCATCATCCAGCCTTTCTTATTGACTTTCACCACAATTTCTTTGGGGAATTTTTCCTTTGGCATTGTCAGCCGCTTAAAAATCACCATCGGTGGAAGCTTTAGTCCGGATGCTGTGCAGCTCAGAACACAAGTAAAATGCGTTCTCTCATGGCCACTTGTTTTCAGTGTGATGGACGAGTCACCTTTTTTATCAACAGTCCGAGTGAGAGGCAGGTCAAATGTCAAAGGTACTTCATATTTATGATCTCATCTGGCCCGATGGAATTCTCCGCTATCTTTGTTTGAGTGAATGTGCGGAAGTTAGCAAGCTTTTCCTCAGAGTCGGGAGGAAGCTGCTGACACAAAGTTGTGCGTGCCCTGATGGACAGGCCTTTTCGTCTCATAAATCTAAAACACCACGATGGCCCACCTCTAAAATCTTCGATTTTGATTTCGGTGGTGATTGCTTTAGCCTTCAGTCTGATCTGCACGGTGGAAACACTGCAGCCGCCTGCTCTCTGACTCAGTTATTCATGCTGGCGTCCCCATCGTCTCCCCATAGATTAATTTGTGCCAAGATTACGTGCAGCAGCTCGATTTCCTTCTTGAACCGCCAGATTGATTGCCTTTAACTTAAAAGCTGCATCATATGCTTTTCTTCGAGTGTTTTCCATGTTGATGAGGGTGAGTACAAATTACTGATTTACAATAATTTAATTGTGAAAGTGCGCTTGATTTATCGCACAATTTCATTGGACGTCTGTGAACTACTTATCAATTTTATTGGTCTACTGTTACGAGGCAAAATGTTTTTGGCGGCATGAAAAAAAACATGCATTAGCCGCACCTTAGTATAGGCCGCAGTGTTCAAAGTGAGGGAAAAAAGTAGAGGCTTATAGTCCGGAATTTACGGTACATACATGATGTGTGAGTTTGAATCACTTTACTTTTACTGTAATTAAACATTTTTCTGCATTCTAAAATTATCAGAGGTGACTGAATAAATAGAAAGAAACTTTAGAATTTTAGCCATTTAACACCACTCAACATTTAAAACTTATTTTTGGGTTTTATGTTTTGATATAATAGGAAGAATAGGAAGTGCCAAGACTCCTCACAAACTGGCTCTGGTGAGCCTTATAATTTTAAGTTGACCTGACTTTTCATTTTTGCAATGCTGTGATATGATTGAGGTCAGCCGGCCATGTTTTCTCCTTATTTATCTCTCTTTTCTTTTCCTGTCACAAACTCTTAAGCTTTTCACTTTTTAAAAACTTAGCAGTAAGTGGTTGTTGCTATGTCACCTTTTTTAGAGCCATCTTCTTCAGTATGGGCCTTTTTTGTCCTCTTTGTGAAACAGACCCTATCCTTCTTCCTCTTCCACAATATTCTGCAATTTCTGAATTTTCTGTTCGGAAATGAAATGGACTTAATGGCCACGCTTGTGTTCAGTGTGTAGCTCAGAACCGGAGAATATTCAGGCTGACCCTCAGAATTACACCAGCATAATGGTGACGTGGGAACGGCCACGTGCTGTCCATGAAACCAGCATTGAGAGATACTTGGTCACCTACCAGAGACTACAAGGCAGAGATCCACCCAAACAACAGTACTTGACAGATGGGGATCAAGATGTGGTAAACTCTTGGTTTTTCTTCTTGTGGATCGGTCATGATTTGACTCAGGTTTACCTCTCATGAAAGTACTTAGTTGGTTTGACTTTTGGATTTCTGTGATAGGGGGCTATCATTCATAACTTGCTGGCCAATAGCAGCTATGTTGTCCAGGTGGTGGCACTGTGCACCAGTGGCCTTACTGGTCGAGTGAGTGATCAAGTCATAGTAGATATGCATCTGGAAGACCCTGGTAAAACCTGCTATTCCCATTGCTTCATACTACACTTGCCAGTTATTTTTACAGTGTTTTTATTCCATATAAGTTTGGACTATTCTAATAGGAGTAAAAATCTTTTTTTTCCCCACATTTTTTCTTCTTTATGTGTTCTACAGAAAATGATCCTGATCCCTTAAATAAATCGTCAGAATCCAAAGAAAATATTCAGGTAACACTGATCAATTTTTGTTTTGAAAAGATGGAGCTCATGAAAAAGATACACAAAGTGCATTAAGTGTTTCTGATCAAATAGTGATATTTTTATTTTTAGGAGGCCACTCAGCCCACTGCAGTTAAGACAAGGAAACCCCAGGTTTTGCCTGGCCGTACCATCATCCGTGCCTCCTCTTCCTCCAAGAGCTCCATGTATGTCACAACTTCAACTGACCAGCCAGGTTTCCTCTTTCCTGCTTATAGAACAACTACAGATCCTGTGCGACGTAGAATCTCGGAGGAGTCTTCTGTGTCCTGGTCACCTGATCAGAATATGGCAGAAAGCCACATCAAGCGCCCTTTGAGCTCCCTTGTGCCACAGGAAGCCGACCTCCCTCCACCTGACAACATGCTGATGACTGACATCTACTATGAAGAGTTCCTTAATCTACATGCTAGGGCAACTATACCCCAACCGGACAACAAACTCTCTAGTCTCTCAACACCCGTGAATGCTCAAGACCAGGACATGAGCACAACCACAGAAACAGACCACAGGGTAAAAAACATTCAGTCTGGAACCTTAGCCTCTATGACTTCCAGGCCACCTAGGCCTGTCCAACGTGCTGCAGTTTCCAAATTACTTACTTTAGCTCCTAATGTCACCACAAGTAGTCCATACATCTATACATACGCCCATACATCTCCAGAACCATCTACTGTCTCAGTGAAGAAGGCCATTCATCAAACCATTCCGCCGCTGTTTACTGGTAGGTCCATGACTCTCATTCTGCACTGTAACACAATTTTCCAGTTACCCAAGATCTAGTTGATGAAGGCACGTAGACATGATTGGTGCCCAAGTTTAGCTGCTTCTGTGAGGCTGCAAGGCTAATGTAGGAAACAAACAATGAAGGACAATAGTCACCCAAAATGTTTCTGTAAAAACACATCCTTAAAACTTGCTCAAACCATATCCAGCTCTTCATTAAGGTGGCCCAGACTGTGGTGTAGGATAGAGTATGACTATAAAGAGAAAACAAAATTTCACAGTTACAGAGAGCCATTTCAGAAAACTCCAGCCTAATGGTCACAGTGCAGTTGTAAGGCCCCTAAACAATATCAACTAGTCTGCATCACCTTAATAAGCAGTATTTGGTATGTGTGTGTTTGGTATTACTTTCGCTGCTAACAGTGATTTACATAAACACAATGATTATTATTGCTTAATTGACTCGGGTCCCCTGCTGTTCACTCCAAACTTTGAACGGGAAGATGACGTATTTTAGGTCTTGAATTGAAGTACTGCATGTCTGCCAAATAGTGGCAGGTCTTTAAGCGTTAATTGTGTTAAAAATTTCTGTGATTAATTAATCTAATTAACGCGTTAAATTCCCAGCCCTACTTAATAGTATATTCTGCTAAATCTGGGTAAAGGTACACAGAACCTGGAGACAATCGCATGCTTGTTGCATTCCCATGAGACTCTTGAATCCAGAAAGAAGACTCACCTCAACAGAGATTCCATTGTTTTGACCCCCTCGTGCAACCGTGGAACCCACGGGTTCTTTTTCTCTAACTGTACGCTCAACCAACTCCTCCACTGTGAAAAATGCCATTCGTTATCCCTCTCTAAGCTCCTGTTGTATTTGTGTGCACATCAGTTGAATGTTTGACTCTTTGCTATGCGGTAGATATAGGTGATGTTGCTGTAGATATAGGTGATGTTACTTTACCGCCTGCTTTGCTTCCAATGTTGCCCTCCTCCAGTCTATAATGTGCACACTGCTCAAGGAGCATGTACAGTCCACCTTTCAACAGGAACCCCTGATTCCTCCACTCGCTCCATTCTGCACGAAAGAAGGCTTCACTGATCTGCCCTCTGCAGGGGGAGAGGCCAGTGCAGAGGCATCTAGACCCCTTTCATGTGCCCCTGTATTTATGTGCTGTGACCCAGCTTTCAACAACAAAATAATTCATTTGGCAGTGAATACAAGATGGAGCCGCACTAGGACACAGTGAATACTCCGGATCCTAAATGGGTGCATTTTCATAGTTTTTCGTATGTCTGTAGTCCTTTTCAACATCAAACATGTGTGTAAAAGGCATACAAAGACTCAAATACAACCACTGCACTCTTCTGAACATCAAATAAAGAGTTAAACACAAAAACATGACAGAAGACGCTCTACCAATAGTGCTCCATGAGCTTGGCCAGTTCCAAGAGCCCGCCCCTGAGTCGCCTGCTGCAAAGCCATCCCAGCGAGGAAATGCTGCAAGTGGTGTGAGTGAGCCCGGAAGCGCGGTTAGCAGGGAGGCATCCAGGTTAAGTTAAAGGCTAACCCAACCAGACCAGCCATTCTATCTGTCATCCACTCACTGGAGGTGCTGCGCGAGCTGTGTGAGGCCATCAGCAACCTGCAATCTCACTACCCCAAGGGATTTTTCATTGTTGCCAGGGATTTAAATTGTGTAAATTTAAAGACTGTTCTGCCCAAACTCCTCCAATATGTCAAGTTCCCAACCAGAGGAGCTAATATACTGGACTTGGGATACACAAACACCAGAGCAGCATACAAAGCATTCCCCCGTCCCACCTCGGACTTTCTGACCACTCTAGAAATGCTCACTCCAGCGTACAACCCACTGGTGAAGAGAGCAAAACCTGTTACAAAGCAGATAAGAACATCTACCGAAGCCCTGCAGAACTGGGCAAGTAAGCAGAGACAGTGATGGGATTCATCAACAAATGCATTGAAGATGTTACTGTCATCGAACCAGTCAATATGCACGCAAACCAGAAGCCATGGTGTATAGCAGAAGTTCACGAAACAAGTGCTGAAAACACGGGATGCTGCATTCAGATGAACGACACAGAAGTGCTCAGAACAGCAAGGACCAACCACAGACTACAGGAGCCCGCCATGTGTGTGTGACAGCGACGCCTCTCTTCCGGATGCACTCAACTCCTTCTACACCAGGTTTGAGGCCCAGAACATAGAGCCAGCATGGAAGACGCTGCTCTGCACTACATAACACCACCTTGTCACTTTTATCGCTGCTAAAGAGTGAATGTTTACCGTTACATTTATGTCTACTTGAACTCTGTCCACATACTGCAGGACTTGCACAATTTAACTGTTTACATTGACATTACTTTCAATATATCTGAACTGTTTTTCTTCTTTCTCCGTAATCATTAATCTATAGTCTGTTGTACTGTAACTCTAACTCTGTACTATTATATTGTATACAACACTGTAGAGTGGCCATATATATATATATATATATATATATATATATATATATTGTATTATGTTATATTTAGGGCTGGGCACGTTAATGCATAATTATTTTACTGCACGTTAATGCAGGTTTTTAAAAAAATACTGTTATTTTGAA
>JBBPCX010067033.1:0-13745 GCA_037974365.1 Hydrocynus forskahlii | reverse complement strand
TTGTCAGCAGTTCTTAAAAACTAAGGCAAAGCTGTTCAGTTCAGTACTTGCACCTATAAAAGATAAAACCTGAGAAATTGAACATTTTTGTAGTGGTCGCTTATTTTTTTTCAGAACTGTAGTATTGTTGTAGGTTTGAATCCCATGACTGCTAGTGGCACCACTGAGGTACTCTTGAGGAAAGTACCGTCTCCACACTCTGCTCCCCAGGCGCTGTGTTCCTGCTTTAATACAGAGAAAGAATTTCACACTGTTCACACTGTGTGCTGTGGTGTGTTCACATATGATAAAAATGGTCACTTCACTTCACTAGTGTATGTAGTACAGATTACTTTCTGAGAGTTTGAGACTTTAGACTATATTTTATACTGTTCGTTGTGTCTCTGTGTGTCTGTGCCGTCGTAGCATAAGCATAAATAAAGTTTTCTGATTCTTTCACGTCTTCATTCCCAAGCAAGACCCAAAAAATGACTGTTTAAGAAGAAACGGCCGACGTTGCTACCACATCGCCCTCTCATGCTAGCCTTCAATCCTTATTAGTGCTTGAAACAAGGGTTAAGTATAACTTTAGCTCTAACGAGGCAAATTAAAGTCCTTCACCTTTTGCTTTGATCCTCTACCCTGTAAGGTCAGGCCATCTGGAAAGTAGCAGGCCTTTTCCTTTCCCTCAGCCCGGCCATGCTAAGCAGCGCTAATCTCTCTAGGGCTTGTAATTAACCCCTCCTGTTCCAGTCCCTTCTCATCTCCCGTGGCTTCCATTCCCAAGTGAGTGGCCTTCCATTCGGAGCCAGAGGAAAAGCCAGGACGCCTGAAGGCGAAATCTCGAGCCCGGTGGTGCACACGCTTAAAAACAAACCAGATGTTTCATGCTTCATGCTACATCGTAGCTTTACACCAATCTGGGGGTCAACATGCAAGAGTATGCTGGCCTGGCTGCTAGGGATGGGAATCACCAGTGACCTCCCGATACGATATTATCAGGATCTAAGTACCGATTCGATATTTGCTGCAATTCTATAAATATCCCAGCTGTGTTTATAGCATAGTGTATTTTGTACAGAATATTTCGACAGAGCTTTTAATTGACTTTCATTTTCAAAGTGGCCCTTATAGTCACGTGTGAACTATGCTATGGATTTACATATGCTATGCTATGGAGTAAACACATCAAAATCCAAATTTTCTCAGACTAAAACCAAATCCAAAAATTAAAATGAGAAGTTGACAAAAAGCTATGCCTGCTGCTGTAGTGGCATAAATTACACTGAAGTAATGTCTGGATGGGGTTTAGAAAGTTTAGTTTTTATGCAAAAAACATGTTCTGATGTAACATTGCTCCTCTGGGCAGTATTAAATGTAAACGGAAATGTAGCCAACGCCTAATCACATTATTTTTTTTTTACCTCAAAATCAACCACTGATATATATATTTGAATCTGATATACAGTACTGTGCAAAAGTCTTTGGCACCTGAGAAAATCATCCTTAAAACCTGTTTACCACTGGGCAGGCATATGAAAACGCTAATATTACAATAAAAACATACAGTACATAGTGGTTTTATGTATGGCAAAGTGTTCTCTTATCCATTTCCAGACTTCATTCGTCATGGAAGCCCAGTATCACCTACCTAGACTAAATTAGAGGTGTTGCTTATGGAATTTCATAAATCCAAGCAATGACTGGAAGCTTATAGAGCAGAAATCTGGAACCAAACCTGTGTTCTTCTAATCAGCTCACAAAATATCAACTTTTGCATTTATTCTAGTGTTCACTTGTGTTTTTGCTGGCAGAAAGAAACCCGCTGCTGATATAAATGGCTTCCAACTATTTGCATAGGTGCCTAAGACTTTTGCACATTACTGCATATACTTTCTAATTCAAAATTTTAAAAAAATCGAGCCAGTATGGTGATATATGAGTCGCCACACAAAAGAACTGATACGTGACTGAATACATGTTTTGCTCTCATCCCTGATGGCTAGTGAGTAGGTCATGTGGAGAAAATCAGATTTGCTATATGCATGCTATCGTGCCAGCTGAGGTATTAGAATATTCAATTATATTAGTATATTAGCATGTCCACTCAACGAAGATCTACGTGGAATAAATTCATCCACTCCTTTCGCCTGAGGTCCATGCGGCATGGGTTTGGAACGCGATTTGGAAAAAACCCTCCACAAGCCAGACAGCGCCTTGCATTATTGATAGGCACAGACAATAGACCCCTCTGGCACTCAAGATAAGAGTGAGGTGCCTCATTAGGGCTAAGTAAAAAGGTAGGGCATAGAAAAACATGACAATAAACGTCAACGGAGGGGAACATTCCTCTCGGGACAAAGGCATCAGCGGCGTAAACCTCCACACCACCGTGAGGTGGAGGGTGCCATTAGTTAACTGATATACGGAGGGAGGCACTGACACATGGGGCACGGGCAGGTCACGGGGGATCCCACTCAACCCCCCTGCGCCAACTCCGACACAGTCCATATTATAAGCTGGACACTTAACTGACCCCCTTTTGTTATTCGGACATGACGAATGCTTAACAGAACTATGGGAGAGTAGCTAAAACACACTGGGGAGGAGAAAGTGTTCAAACGGGGCATTTAGGGGTCTAGGCTTTTGTAATCTGCATTGTTCAGAGTGTGAAGTGCCCTGTCCCAGCTGACCTCAAATAAAAGGACGCCAATCAGTCAGAGCCTGATGATGATGATGATGATAAAAGCTAAACATATCTATAACTGCTCTAAAATGGGAAATTCAAACTTCTAATATCTGTAATATTTATTATAGAGGCAGAGGGCAACCCTTAGGACCCACTAGACCTAAGAATTCTGTCAAATAAAAAATACAGATCCGTAATTTGTTTAGTTTGTGTTCATTTAATATAATTACAGTGTTTTTGCATTTCAACTCTTTGCAGCAGTTTCCCCAGATAACGATTAAGTCTAGTTCTGGACTACACAATGTTTATGAAGGGAGATATTTTCTATTAAAAGAGAAATATAGTCCAGGGTTGGTCTTAATCCCTGTCTGGGAAACTGGCCCTTTAAGTACTGTAGAAATATTTTATTCATTTTTTAAATTTTGGTCAGAAAGTGTTGGTTGGAAATCCTTGACATACCCAACGGTAAATTTTCCAGTCAGGATTAAATATATGCATGAGTCACAGCATTCGGAAGAGAACAATAAATCAGTAGCAGCCTGATTTACAACAGGTGGGGCAGAAACAGTCATTCTATGGCGGACCGCATTACTGAAACATTGCTGTAAAAAGGTTTTGAATGTTTAATCTAGAAAGGACTAAGAATATTAATGTGAATCGCTTAGCGCTAACAAGCCACTAGATCTGCACTGGGGTGCTAGCAGGAATAACCATTATTGTGTTTTTTTTAAATCACATTTTTTGAATGAGCAGATCTCGTGACTGAGGGCCTGTAATCTTATCAACACATTTTCCAACAAACACCCAACCAAGAGGCGATGGAGATAAAAAAGCCAACTGCGGAACTTTGTTTCTGTACACAGCCTTATCGCCTCAGTCCATTACTAATTACCAATCTGAACTTTAAGCACTCAGAGGAGCATGTCTGATGTACAATACCACGCAAAAGTCTCAGCCGCCGGCAAAAATAATCTTTAAAAAGTTTTTTTTACAAAATAATATTACTAATTGTACTAAATACAACTAAAAAGAATAAATACAAATAACATTATACAGTAAATAGTGATTTTATGTTCAGTATATCAGTGTGTTCTTGGTGGAAGTCCAGGATTACTTGTAGTTTCCATCAGAAACCTGGTTTGATTCAATCGGTCATTAAATAAAGGAGCTGCTGATGGAGTGTCATAAGTCCAAACGGCTGGAAGAACCGGGGAGGAATCTGGAACCGAACCTGTGTTCTCACTAGCTCACTTTTTTTTTTTACAAACAAAACAAATCTTGATACTTTTTCTGCTCTTGTTTGTTTGCATGTATTCTGATTTGTTAGCTGAAAATACACATTATCAGAGAAAAACGGCTTTGAACAATTTGCATAGGACATTTTCACAGTACTGTACATGCTGTACTTCACACAGTGGCCCTTCCACACTGAGGTTGTGCAGCATCCTCAGCTGACAGTGATAAAATGTGGTACTTTTAGAAGCAAGGATCTCTTCTCCAAACTGCTGTCCACACCCTCCCTCCTCCATTAACCACATCATAAAACACGCTGAGTTTGGAGTTTTTGAGCTGCGCTCGCCTGAAGTAGCTTCAAGCTTTTGAACCAGTTTAAAATGGTGAATAAATCTCAGAGGAACACTTTTGAAACTTTGCACCCTATCAGCTTCTCCTGCCTCCTGCCTAATCCCAGCAATGATACACACACACACACGCACACACACACACACACACTCACACAGGATCTGAATGTTAAGCCCTTGCCGCACTGATTTATGACTAATGAGTGAAATTATTTAGAAGCAATGAAGTGTTTATTGTTATATTGCTCTCTCTGTGCTTTCCGTGGGGAGAAAAGGGGGGCAGTTATTCCATGAAATGGTTACGGTTGCGCTGCCTGACACTTGAGACATTGTTATGAAAAGTTTTTGGTCCTAAAACTAAACCCATTCCTGGTGAAGGGAGGCAAAACATGCTGGGCTTGGTGAGGCAGAACAGTCCCCAAAGAAAACTGATTTAATTCAAATTCACTATTATACCATCACCAACATCCATATAAACACTAAGAGACACATGGGGCTTCACTGAGGATCGAAAGTGAATAAAACAGCAATGAATGAAACAATTAATCCTCTCATCCTCTGAAGTATACAGAAATTTAGAAGAATTGGTGGGATTTCCCTCTAATCCAGTCCTCCCATTACTCTAAACACTCGATTCAGCTCCTGGTAATCAATTTTGGTTTGTGTGGAGAAGGAAGGCCACCACAGCTGGAGACTGGGAACCTTCTACCTTCCGTTTGATAAGAACCATGGCAGATTATGAAAGTCTTGGTGATGGAGGTTGGTGTTGGTGGTCTGACAGTGTTTTATCATACAGTGGAGAGAAGTTCATGACCTTCTAACACATTCCAGCTGGGTCTTGTGCTGCATGCGTCACCAGGTGTGTAAGCAATCTCTGTTTAAGCCAATAAACTTCTCTTCTGCCATGAAATCTGCCTATGTAAACTCATGAATCTAGATGTTCCTCCAGCTTTCGAGGCTTTTAAATAATGCAGCTCTCCCAGCTCTCCTGCGGAGTCTCTGAGTGCAGCTCGTTTCTGGAGAAAAGCCAGATGTTTACTCCGCAGAATTTTCCCCTTTTGTGAACATGAGGCTCTTTCTGCAACGTTTCAGAAAGTTACCTCCAGGAACACGGTCTGCGGAGTGCGTGCTCCTAGCAGTGTTTCAGATCATGGTGCGACGCGGTGAAGGAAAGGTGATGTGACCTACATTCAGCCTGATAATCAGTTATAATCCGTTCCTCCAGATACTGCAAATCTTTGGCACCTCGGAAAATAATATTTAAAAACTGTTTAGATGAGCAGTGACTGTTTTTTTTTACATGAATACTAGTAAATATACTAAAAAGAACAAACACAAATAACATTATGCAGTAAATAGTGATGTTATGTTCAGTATATCTGTGAGTTCCTTTTGGAAGTCCAGCATTACTTTTAGTTTCCATCAGAAACCTGATTTGACTCAATCAGTCCTTCATTAAATTTCAGGAATCCAAACAATGGCTGGAGGAACCGAGGAGGAATCTGGACCCGACCCTGTGTTCTCCTCACCAGCTCACAAAATATCAACTACTTTTATACAAACAAATCTTGATTATCACTGATTATCACTGCTTTGTTTGATTCTAATGCCAAATTTGCAAGCAGAAAGAAACAGAGAAAAATGGGCTTCAACTATTTGCAAAGGTGCTCAATTTGCACAGTACTGTACCGTCACAGCCCCATGAGAGATGGAAATACTCTGCCACTGAGCCCATGAGAAAGGTGTGCTCCCCTTGCACTCCAAGGCCAAACATGGTCTTGTTTTTGCTGGAGATAAGAGCTCAGAAGGGACTCAGGGGCCTCGACATGTTTTCACAGCCTTCACTAACTGTTAGTGTAATGCACTGACCATGTGTTAAGGTTATGGCAACCCAACTGTTGCATTAACAGCACTGCAGGGTGCAAACAAATGCTAGTGATAAAGATGTTTTTTTCCCACCAGACGGAACGGTACAGCACACAGAGCTACCCGTACCCTGGACCTGTGTCTGTTTCCCATCATACAACAGGAGGTTCTGCCCCAAACAAACAACTCATACACCAACTGTTTCTGTGAATACCCCTTTATTTATTATATACCAGCACATTCTGTCCTGCTGCATTCATTCCTTCATTTTCTGTAACTGCTTAATCCTTACTAGGGTGGCAGGTGCCCGGAGCCTAACAGGCGCGAGGCAGGGACTCACCCTGGGCGGGGCGCCAGCCCACCGCAGGACACACACGCACACCATCCACTCACACACTCACACCTACAGCCAATTTAGAATCCCCAACTCACCTGACACGCATGTCTTTGGATTGAGGGAGAAACCGGAGACACCGGAGGATACCCATGCCACCACGAGGAGAACAAACTCCTCACACACACAAGACCAGGAGCTATGGAAATATTATATTTCCATTATCATATTTATTGCTGATCCGGGTGTGGAACTCCAGTACTGGAGGGTCGTGGTCCAGCACGTTCTGGTGATTTCCCTACTCAGAAACACCTGGTTCACCTCGGCAGTTAATTGTCAGGTGTAGTGAACGTGTTTGAGGAGAACCATCACACTGTGCTGGACACCGGCCCTCCAGGACCGGAGTTTGAAGCCCCTGCTGTAGATCCTTCACGGTGTACCGTGTATATGGTTGAAATGACAATGAATCTACTAGACTTGAAGTAGGAACAAAAGAAAGACAGAAGTTATTTTGCTGTTCTCATCGGCTTCTCTTTAACAACCTTATGGATCTCAAAACTGTCTGACTTTGGTAGTTCAGACTTGAATTTGATCACTAAGACTCATTTATAAGTCGACCAAGTTTTCTTTTGGATCTTACGGCTTATCTGAGACAGGAGCTGAATTAAAAAACTGAGAAAATGGCCAGAATCTAATACTGATGCTAAACTGAGCTCAGTTATGTCTAGGAGAAATAGGCTGGACAATGATCTTATTTTGTAGGCCACCCCTTACCCTGAATTCACCTCTACCCATGTGTCCAAACTTTCTTTGCCATGTCTCTTGTTGCCATGTTTGCTGGCTGTCCTGCCCAAACAGTACATGAGCTATTAGCCACATTAGTCATCTGATCTGCTATAGCCCAACGCCGTGGAAACTGGAGCATGTTTTATCGTGTTCATTTTCACCGCAATGCCTGTGGCCTACTTAGTGATTTTTCTCTTTCAGGCAGATGCGGTGCAGCCTGTCCCGCATCCTTTATGCTTGGACTGCTGGCTGCAGATCTTTCAGTGCCGCAGATCTGGGTGTGTGCTTCAGATTTGCAGCTTATCTTAGCTTAGCTTAGCAAAGACACCACAGCCAGAACTCAGCCATCACCTGCCCTCCACATGAGGGACACTCCACATCTTGTGGGCGATCATAAATAAAAGTTATTAACATCAAACGGCCAGATGATGTTATTGTAATGCTAATTGTACAGCTATTTGTTTTCATGGGCTATTAGCCTTTTCTACCGTTCTCTTTAAAGTTTGTGGTATCGATGAGTTGTTGATTAGTATTTCTGCAGTCTTGGTTCTAATACTACAGTGATGGGTGTGATCCAAGTTAATGGTAGCATTGAGTAACACAATGGATTGTTAAAATGGATTTGGGCTTAAACCTAGGGCAAGCGCCATATTAGGCCTAAATGTGGACCACAAAGGATTTAAAATGGTGACTCACCAATGGTGCACTGATTTAGTTCAAGACAAGGCTAAATCTATATCTGGGAAACTAGCCTTAGAGTAAAGGGTCCTAAATGGTCCTATTCATGGTGCTACAGGGCATCAAAAGTGGTTCTTCTGTAGCGCTGCTCTGAGAAGCCTTCATAAAGCATTTACATTCACACTCATACAAGTGCTGTTAGAGCAGTGCTATAGAAGAACCCCTTTTGATGCCCTATAGCACCATAAAAAGGACCATTTAAGAACTTTTATGATTTAGCTTAGTCTTGGACTAAGAAGGATTTGCAGTGTTCCAATTTAGTCCAAGACTAGCAAGTCTAGCATTAGAATAAAGTTTCTTAAATGGTCTCATTTATGGTTCTGTAGGGCATCAAAAGTAGTCATGCTATAGCGCTGCTCTGAGAACCTTTCGTATAACATTTACATTCACACTCATACACATGAAGTAATCTAAGTCCAACACTGTAGAAGAACCCCTTCTGATGCCCTACAGAACCACAAATGGGAACATTCAGGAACCTTTACATTAAGGCTAGTCTTACTAGTCTTGGACTAAACTGGAATACCATTGGTGGTTCATCATTAAAAATTCCTTAGTCCAAGACTAGGCTAAATCCATTACAGGTGGAACTAGCCTTAGAATAAAGGGTCCAAAATGGTCCCATTTATGGTTCTGTAGGGCATAATTTTATGAGTGTGCATGTAAATGCCAAATCAATCTCCAATCTCCAGATTCATATGGCGAATGTGGCTGATTTTGGGCTTCGTGACTCAACTTTCTACCTTTTTTCTGGAGAACCTCTGATGAACCTGCTGGCTGTCATTTGTCATTAGGTGCGAGTCACAAACTGCCTCAAAGTGCCACTAAAATAGCACCCATCCCCGCCCCCCTTCCCCCCCCACAGCCAGAAGCATGATGTGCCGAGACGGAAAGATGGTGGGTTTCTAGCGCTGTCAGAGCAGTGTGGCATCTGAGGGGGACAAAGGGTGATTGCTCTGTCACGTGGGACCCCCTATCCCCCCCTGACTCTGATCGGAGCTGGCAGAAGCGCGGCATTAACCGGTGCGGCCGCCGACAATTAGACGAATGTGAGAGTATGAGTGAGCCGCCCTCGCAGCTGTCAAGGGGGCCACTGGGGACTTGGCCCGAGATGGAATGGGCCTCTTTGTGGCTTTCGCTGATTGACTATTTATAATAAAGACAGTTAATAAGTGATGAGCCTTATAAGTTATAGATGCTATTGAGGTTTGGAAAAAGATCGTGTTGGGATTTGACTGCTGTCTGATGAGGAAAGCTAACAATTGGTCAAAGTCTGTTTGAGGGAATATCGAAACAGGGTGAAAAAACTAGATTTTATATGATTCTACGGGTCCGTTCATTATGAAATGTTCTAGTGGTCCGTTTTTATAGGTCTGTTCATCATAAAATGTTCCACTGGTCCATTTCTATTGGTCACTTAATAATGAGATGTCCTATTGGTCCATTTCTATCGGCCCGTACTTCATGAGATGTTCTATTGGTCCGTTCATCGCGAAATGCTCTGTTGGTCTGTTTCTATTGGTCCACTCATCATAAAGTGTAAAGGCCAGCTGGCATTTTAAATAATATAAAATAAATGTAAATATTTAAATTACAGCAACACAATGTGACAGTTCTGGCTTTGTACCTGTTATTTAATGCCATTTTGCCTTCCAGCCACTATTTGTCTTACCAATAATTCCCTTCACTGTAAGTTATTAATCCATAGTATTTATACCCCAGCACTTTTCTGTGCACTACATCTTAGTGTATTTCATACTGAGTATTTTCTCCAGACTTTTTTATTGGATTTATTTAGACTTTATATTTGATATAGTCTTTGTGTCTCTGTGTGTCTGTGCTTTTGTAACACAAGCAATTTCCTCTGGGATCAATAAAGTTTTCTGATTCTGATTCTTACAGCTAGGTGGAAACAGCTGCCTCGTGTGAACACACACACACACACACACACACACGTGCGCGCACGCGCGCACACACACACACATACAGACCCCTTTAACTTTTACCTATAGAGCTGATGTCACTTGGAAAGGCTCGGACCCTCTAATTAGAAACGTGAGCCTCCTGCTGCAGGTGGGGGGTCTTTATGAGTGGCCCCTGGGTTCCCCACGTCAACACTACAGATACAGAGCAGCCTTTTGGGGGAAATTACTGTTTACAAGATGGAGCTTGTAGAGAAAACAGAGGGTAGAATGAGGAGCAACACGTTGCCTTATGAAGTTCATGAGAAAAAAAAAGAAAAACAAGAACAGCTGCTGCTTTTTTGTGCTTAAGCCACAAAAAATGCTTGTGGGATCACAATATCCTGGTAGGCCAGACTGATGTGGTCAAAATTACAATGTGCCATTATTTGTCTAAGTGATCTTGAAAGCAAGCTGAGGATCACCGGGCAGGTCTGAGGGGAAGATACAAGGACGGAAAACGGTCTGGAGAGCTTTCTCAGCACAGCAAACTCACTTGTGGAAGATTATCCAAGTATGTAGAGCGTTATCCAAGGCCTCTTCTGCTCCGCACTCAAAACACAGCCAGTCATCCATCCCCTTCAGGCAGATCATTTGGTGAACTCACCATTTAGATCCAAATATGTTAGACCAGCTAATAACAAATGGCATTTATGCAGCTTTCAGCAATGATCGGACGTCTTAAAGGGGCTATACAGTTTAAAACATGTTATTTATCATGTCATGGATTATTTTTTGTGTAGTCTCAACGGTTTTACAGAATTTCTGCTTCTATATTATTTATCAGTGTCCTCTCACTGCAATACCTAGAATCATGCAAATGCATCATACAAGCATTAAAAATGCCTGCGGTGTCACCAGTACGGATTGCTTGCAAAATTTAGGCACTGTGTTCAAACCGCTACATACAGCAATTGTGATGCCTTTCAATATATTAAAGGCCCTGTACATTACTTATTATCAGGAATTTAAATAGCATGGTAAAAAAGTATGGCTTCAAAATGTACGTTACACCCCACAAACATCTATACAGTCCATGTATGAAAACTATGCTGCGAAAAATCCCGTTTTCAAATAATTGTTTTTGTGATGTCACAGAACCAACATATTTACATATATCTCCTAAACAGCCTACAGCAGTTTAGCTCTCCTCATTTACACTGAAGTTCTAAGGAGAGTTTCAGCCCTGTGTTGCCTTTTGAATGAGCAACACAGGGCAGCCAATCAGAAGAGAGATCATTTACATATATCAGTCTTAAAGGGACAATAACACAAAAACAACATGTTTCATTCTAAGGAACAAACAGAAAAGTGGAAAATGTTCATGTACTAATGAGTTATGATGAATAATGAATGACATTTTGGTACAAGAACCCACATAAATGTGATGGGAAAATCAGTATCATTTGCATATATCAGTATTGACTGATATCAACATGATGATTAACAAACAATATATTGTGCAGCCTCACTGTTAGACTAGCCCACTGAGTTATGGACTAATAAACACAACCAAACTGAGCCATCAAACTAACTGCAAAGAAAGTCAAATTCTGTCTTTATTAAACAATAATGGACACCAGAGACTCATTTTTTACCCTCTCATGCAGAAACATTGAGCCAAACTAAGGTACTGCATCTCGAGTTAGATTTAACTAGGGTATCATTCATTTCTGACATTTAAACCCATTCTGCTCAATATCATGACGCTCTGAAGACAGTTACTGAAGTTATACGGCTGCAGGGAGATATTCAGTTTTCTAACATCTGGCTTCTTCACCAGCTAACTATTCAAAAGAGCCAATCCAAAGCAGTTTTCAAATGTCCCCTCCACCTATTGACTATTAAAAATTCATTTTTGACCATAAATATTAATGTGGCTTTCAATGAATAACAGCCAAAGGCACCATTTAAGTGACACAGGGAGGGGGAATAAGATGCTAACTTGCATCCATTGCTAGTTACATTTAGTTGCTCATGCTCTGTGAAGATGCAGATCCAACAAAAACGAATAGGACATATGATTGAGGGTTGGGCAAAGATTGCATTTATATCTGGCAAAACCAACTAGCATTTATATGCAGTGCTGTGCAAAAGTCTTAAGTCACCCTTCATATTTTGCTTCCAAAGATCCAGACTTTCTTGTAATTTTAATGTGGTCTAGAGGAACAGTTCTCCAGGTTTCCTGAAGGACTTTCAAAGACTCTCACTTTCAGTCCAGTCCCTGAACCGGACCAGTTTCAGAGGAATGTTTTTTGTTTATTAAACCACACAGTGACCTACGTATGAATCTATCAAACAGAACAAAGTCCACATGATTCCAGATGATCAGGCAGTGATCAGTATACTGAATCTACTCAACATGCCAGATTTAAGACAGTTTGACAGGAATAAAATCATATTTTTGCCCCAACAAGTTGATTCAAAGCAAAATATAAAGAAATGAGGGGTGTCTCAATATACGTTTGTGTGTGTATGTTATGAGCTTTTAATGCCAGAAGTCTGGTTCCATTCACCACCACTGTGAACAATCCTTGGCAGGCATCTCACACCAGATCCACTCTGACTGATATCTATATACTAAATCTAAATATATGTATATTGATACAATGTGTTCGACCATAAAATGCCATTGTATCAGACAAGCTGCCGCTCATCACTGCTGTATTTCTGTCGGGACTGCCTCTATAACAGGAGAGACAGAGCGTGTGTTGTAGCTCATCTAGCTCATCTGGGTGATGTCAGAGTTGCTGTCAACACTTCAGATGGAGGACGCGGCCTGGCTGAGCTCCATTCGAGCCTCTGGGTGTCTCCTCCTTTTACTACACAGATAAAAAAGTGTTTGCGACTGCTAGTCCTCGTCTGAGGGCCTTTACGTGCCTCGTAAACGGGCAGGCTGAACTCAGTGGCATGCTTGAGGTCATCGTTTGGACGAGGCTGCGAGGTGGAACTCCTCGGCGAGGCTGCTGAGTGTTTTAGTGCTTTACCAAAAACCTCCCGCTCGTCCAAAAACCTCGAGTTTTGAGCCCGTGCTGACGAATTTGAGCGTAAACGACCATGAAAGCTGAATAACGGAGCGCGTCCACTCCTCTGAGCCTCTGAACATGATCACTGTAATGATGGTTCGAGGCGATTCTGTCATTTGAATGGCCTACATGTTTCACAGGCTGCGGTTTAATGTCAGCGAGATGCAGATGCTGGCCTTCTCCACGCCTCAGATGAAAGATAGAAGGTAAAAAAGATCAGACTGATGTTTATCCTGCTTGAGGGAGGGAGGAGAATACACCCGCACGCTCAGAGGCTCTGCAGAGGTTCCAGGACAGGTGAAATGTGTCGGTTTGGTCTAGATCGGAGTGTTTAGACTGGTCTCGAGGGGCTTGTGCTCTTGATGCAGCTACAATCTGGGCATCGTGGTAATATTAAATGTTTTGATTGTGCTCCAAGTAAAAAGTAAGTGCACATTAACCACAAGGAGCTTAAAATACGCCATGTTTCTGCAAATTCTAGTTGCTGAATTGACACTACTGGGAGTATAAAACATCCCACCTTTTTTGCACAGGTCAAATTTCTTTCAATGGCAAATAAACAGTAATTGTACTTTAAAATATGCAGAACTGTGATCCCTGTAGAGCAGGTTTACTTATTTAAATACAGAAACTCTATACTACCAGTCAAAGTTGTTTTGCAAACTACAGGTTTTTAGCTCTTACCTCCACCCCACCAACAACATCATTACCCCCAACCCGTCGTGAAGTTTTTCAGCACCCCCCCAACCCCCCAAACCCACAACCCCCAAAACCACAAACTTCCAA
>JBBPCX010067032.1:0-11556 GCA_037974365.1 Hydrocynus forskahlii | reverse complement strand
AGAGACAGGGAGAGAGAGAGAGAGAGAGACAAGGGAGAGAGAGAGAGAGAGACAAGGGAGAGAGAGAGAGAGAGACAGAGAGAGACAGGGGAGAGAGAGCAGCAGAGAGAGAGAGAGACAAGAGGGATGGAGAGAGACAGACACACAGACAGAGAGACACACAGACAGACAGACAGTGCAGTTCACACTCCCATGATGGAGTTACCCAGGCAGCAAATAGAACTGACAAAAGGATCCATTCCAATTTCAGCGCACACACACACACAAACAAACACAAACACACACACACACACACACACACACACAATAAAACCCCTCACACACTGAAGGATGGACATCTGAGCCATTATTGCTTTTCGAAACATGCAGGCATTTACACTGATACTACTCAAATATTGTTATTAATGAATAGTTATCGTTACTAATAAGTAATGTCACACTACCAGTTACACATAGCTCCACCCTAAAACACCCAAACATGGGATGGACACCTTCGGGGGGTAACAGGATGGGCAGATAAAAATAAAAGTGCAGACCACATAGGTACATAAACAGATGGATGAATGGACAAACAGTTAAATAGATAGACAGATATGCAGAGTGACAGACAGACTATTGATCTCTTCTGGGAGGATTAGGCATATTTCTGGACATGCGACTCTGGAAAATTGCTTTTGGGAACTGATGTGTATAAAATATCTGGATAATCAGAGCTGCCCTGAAGATCAGAAGAGTGGAGAGCATCTACGTTCTGCTCACAGCTGTCTGAGGAACTGAGACGGAACACTTTTTAATGGCAACAGAGAAAATAAGAGAGGCATTAGTGGAAACATTTTAAAGGGGGTAATTTGTGCACTTCAGAAAGGCAGCGACCCGCGATAAATGGAAAGACCAAAACCCAGATAAAGCACAAATTGTCCCTGTAAAAGGACGAGACGCCATGCGCGAGAGAACCACTTCAGTAGACTCGCACTCTTCAACAGATCCTTTAATTAAAACAGAAAAGCCCATTAAACCAGCTGTGGACGAGGCCTCTCACTGGACCGTCTCACCGTGACAAATTAACACACTGACCCAAGGTGTGTTTTTAAGGTAAATCCTAAAACCTTCTTTCTAAGATCAGCATGTTCACAGTTGTATGTGACTTTAAATGTGACCTCTCATCTTAAATCCTTTTATTATTCTGTGATAACTGGCAATTATCTTAAAGTTCTGAACGCACACATTCACCACCTGTAACAGAGAGACCACGAGTGAGAGAAAGAGAGAGAGAGAGAAAGATAGTGAGAGTAACAGAGAGAGTGAGAGAGAGAGAAAGTAATAGAGAGTGAGAGAGAGAGAGAAGGCAAAAGAGGAAGAGAGAGAGAGAGATAGAGGAGGGAGAGAGAGTGACAGAGAAAAAGTGAGATTGAGAGAGAGAGAGAGTGACAGAGAAAAAGTGAGAGAGAGAGAGAGAGAGAGAGAGAGAATTTTCTACAACCCCTGTATTTAGCACAGATGAAGCAAGTCACACCTAAAGCAAATCACACATGAGAAAAGAAAAAAGAACAAAATGAAAAAATAAATAAATTAGTAAAAAAAAAATAATAATAAAATAAATAATAAATAAATACATAAATAAATACATAAATACACATGGGAGACTCCATAGCAACATAGCAAAAGAGAAGGAGGGAGGGGGAGAGAGAGACAGAGAAGGAGAGAGAGAGAGCGAGAGAGAGAAGGAGGGAGGGAGAGAGAGAGAGACAGAGAAAAGTGAGAGTGAGAGACAGAGAGAGAGAGATGGCAAAAGAGGAAGAGAGAGAGATAGAAAGAGAGAGAGAGAGTGAAGATAGTAAAAGAGAGTGAGAGTGAAAAAGAGAGAGAGGGAGAGAGAGAAAGAGAGCTGGAGGAAGAGGAAACAGAAATCCTAAAATGATAAGATCAGAACTTCTGCCCGTCATGCCTCACCTCACGTATTCACATTGAGTTTGTTTACAAAGTCAATCAGACACACACACACACACACACACACACACACACACACACACACAACATGCCTTACACAAAGTTCCCAATGCACTTAGCGGCGGGACGTAGAAGCAAAAACAGCAAAGTAATTGTTGTGGCGCGCTGATGTAGCCAATCAGTGTCCAGCCCAACCCCCCCAGTCTCTCTCTTTATTACCCCCAATGTAGTTGATAAGCTGAGACACTTTTTGTGTCTGAAGTTCATTTCTTTTGTTTTGGAACTGTAGCTACAAAGGGTAAAGTGTATAGGGGGCATATCCAGAGTTACAGGGACAGTCCTCCAGGAGCAGCTAAGGGTTAAGTGGGTTAGAGAAGTTTGCTTCCTGTTCACCAGGTTTCCAGTGCAGCTCCAGTTACATCCTGAGATCTGCTGCTGCTGCGCTGGAGGCTGAACCCACACCGCCTCACCGGTCTAAACCTCGTTTCCGGACGTTACTGCTGCCAGCCATATTTAATTCCGAACAGAATGAGAATCTTTGAGAGGAACACATAATCTTACAGTCAAAATAAGAGAAATGATGCAGTGTTTACAGAACACGAATAACAGTAATTCAAAGAAAACAAATCTCTCGTTCACTCTTAAAGAAAACATTTCCTTTGATGTACTTCTAGTAGTGGTTTGCCATCCAACTGGTTTCACTGCGAGAGGAGAGTGTTGATTACAGCAGTGTTTTTATACTTTTCCTCATTAAATAAGATGTAATTCAGGTGATCACTAATCAGTACCTCATAAAGCAGAATGAGGTGCTTGTGGAGGAATTTAACAGACACTGGCATGGAATGGTTGTCAACTCCAACCCAGGGTTATAAATGGGTTGCATTACATTTTCTCCAAAACATTCAAACAACCAAAACAGCTCCTGATACTGTAATGTATAAAGTGTCCATTTGTCATTCATGAACCCACAACAGCACACAGTGTGAACAGTTTTGAAATTCTTTCTCTGTATTTTAACCCATTCACCAAGTGAAGCAGCGGGCAGCCAGGAACACAGCGCCCGGGGAGCAGTGTGTGGGGACGGTACCGTACTCAAGGGAACCTCAGAACAACCTTGTGATCGCATGGGCAACTCCCAAACCACTAGGCCACCGACTGCCCTGGACAGAGCCACTCCCACCAATGTTCTGTTCATGGAGAAGAGACTGCCCACTTTACTACCACCACTTAACAATCTCCTGATGCCAGATTATTATTGTGACTATTCATCTCAGGGTTGGGGACTGAAAGTAGGTTCCAAATTAGAACCGATTAGAAAATACCTGATGTTGGTCACCCGATTCTTTTCAAATTTAATTTCTGCTTTTGGTACCTAAACACTACAAATCTGACAGGACCTGTTTTAAGAGAATTCATCATGAATCAATGTATTAATATTTATTTAACATTTAGATAAGTATTTCACTCCCATTGCTGCTGAGACATTCTGAAAGTTCAGAATGTAAATATTTTTTGTTATCTGAACATTTCTCTTCCTTTATGGAACCAAAATAGGGAACCGATAAGAACCAGAATTGATAAGCAGAACTGGAATCGGAATTGATAAAGTACAAAGGCTACCCAACAGTACTCATCTCTGTATCTGTCTTTTAGAAGATGATCCAGGTTTTACTTTTGCTGCACTCTTACTGGGACAGCTGCAGGAGGGAATCAGCGCTCGACTGTGTTGATGTCAATCATCAGAGGATAAAGCTGACACCTTTAATACATGTCCATAGAACCAGCACTTCCCTTCCTATTGTCTCTTTACAATACATGTAATTAGCGGGAAATAACATAATTATATAATTATATTGCAATCACATAATCTGCAAAAAAAAACAAAAAACCCAGACATGCCTCTAAAATGAGTTTACATTTACATTGATTGATTTAGATACTTACTGAATGCTATGTGCTATTTATTTCTTTACATATTTATTTATTACATTTAAAATGAACGAAAATGTGGCAATCAGAACATTTGCGTTCATGCTGATTTATGTTTATTACATTTCAAATGAATGGAAAAGGGTCAATCTACAGTTTGAGTTTTTTATTTATTCATTTTTAAATGACTGAAAATATGCTACTATTTATTTATTTATGTACTTATTTGATTAAACCAATCAATCATGAATCCCCACTCAATCCACTCGTCCCTACATGCTTTACGCTCTGGGACAGGTGGCAAAACCAAAGGAAAACTAAACTTCAGGCTGCTCTGGTCATCTCTCTTTTAGGCTACCATTTCTGAGGCCTTTAAATAAAAAAGACAACACTTCTGATTGCTAAATACTCAACAGCAGTGTCACAAGCATTCAAATGATTTAGTCTTTGTATATAAAAATATATCCAGTTGGGGAAAACACTATTAATAGTAAGCTGAAGCCTAGCAGTATGTGCGCATGAAGTTACTATGGAAGGTATGATTGTAGCCCCTCTAATGGCAGCACTTGGTAAATCCTCACACATTGCCAGAACTCAATAACAAAAAGGTTCAGTGAGTGCATTGTGTTGTTAAAAATGATTCTGGGAGGTATAAATCTAATCATGCACTGAATCATTTCCTGAAGAACCAAAATTAAAGTGAGGTTAGAGATTTACACTTATTTACACCACATGTCCTGCACTTTGTATCTTAGTGCCAGCTGACAGTAAATTTTTGTTGTTTATTTGTTATTCAAAGCACTGGCAAACCAAAATCTCTCCTGACCTCAGGGCAAACCAGAATCTATATGGAAGAGCTGTGGGAAACCACAAAAGCTCCAGAATCAGAATCATTAAAAATTCAGGATGAAAGCTTTTAAATTATTCACTCTCAACAGCGCTGCCTATATTTGGGACTTTTAAGCGGCTATATATAATCACAGAAGCGCATTTTACCCGTTGAAGGGAAACGTGCGAGCTGTGGCGAGGCTGGCATGCAGCCGGAAGGAGGAATTTTCCCACGGGAGGAACGACGAAGAACAGAGGGAAGAGAAAGCAGGAGATAAGAGAAAGACAAGAGCAGAAAGAGCGGGGGAACGACTCTGCAGCAGTCTGTTGGCACATGCTTGGGTGAAGTAAAGTGAGAAGGAATTTCCAACCTAGAAGATAATCTAAACACACGGTACCAAGAATGCACGCACACACACACACTCACAAAGAGTGAATAACCTATGTACAATTTTTTTTGTTTGTTGCCAAAACATGTGCTTAGCTCAGCTGCAAAGTAGGCCTGTCACGATTCATCGCTTTTTTCTTTTTTTAATTTGCGTTTTCCATTAATCAGCTCTGGATTTCGGCAGATAAACAGGGAATCTACAGGTTGTTATAAAACCATGTTCAATCTGAACACTCTCTACCAGGTGGAGCTATTAGCAACCCCATGTATGTCGCTCTGGATAAGAGTGTCTGCCAAATGCTGAAAATGCTAATTTAATGTAGCGATCAATGTGTTCATCACTGAAAGGGAGGAAACCCACACCAGCAGGATCTCACTGATGCACCATGATTTGTATAGTTTAAGAAGGAAAAGGAAAATGACTGCTGTGACACCAACTCAATAATTAGGAGGATTGTCTGTATAGCATATACAGTAAACCCCCATTTTAACGCCGATCAGCATCAAGGATTTTTCATTCGCTGAAACCCCCGTACTAAAGGAAACTGCAGATATCCTCTGCATTTTTTTTCTTTTGTGACGTCCAGGCCTCGTCAGCTGTGCCCCCTCATCCTCTTGCTGGGTTGCTCCAGAATTTCCCCAGTGGAGCGTCTCGAGTGTTCTCATGTTTTTCTTTTCGTTCTTCTTAAAGCCCTGTATTTTTATTATTGTAAATTAAATGAATTTATTACTGTATATACCTGCTTATACCAAAGAAAACGACAGCGCATAAGAAAGAAAACGCACATGCATTAATTACTGTACAGTCTGTACAGGGGTAACATCGGTATTTACATTCTAGCACTGCGAGAGACAGCAATTCAGTGTAAGCTGTACAGTACGGATACGGGTTTACCTTTACATTTTCTTTATGGCTAATCAGTTTAAAATGAAATGAAAGTGTTTTGGGAGCATATTTGGGGGCATATTTAGGGTTTACACAATAAAAGTAGGCTTTTTTGCTCATTTTTTTGTCCCACATCACAAGATCGCATGGTGCTCTTGGAATGTTTACTGTATTGATGTTTGGCCTCGGATAATCAGTATCAATAACTGCCCTGAAAAAAACATATTGGTCGAACCCTAGTTTTCATAAAATGTTTGTGATGAGGAGTGATTTAATAGATCTAACTTTTTTTGTTGCTGTTGCTCCCGTTACATTTGCCTATAACAGAAGATTATTGAGCTCTCAAAAACTTTTTCAGAAATTATGTCTGGTTATAGCAGCATGATGTCAGTAAAGATGTTTAAATTTCAATTTCCATCCTCCCATCCTTTCATGTCCTACTTTCATTGCAACACTCCTTTGAAGGCATACAGGTGTGTATATGGGCAGGTACCCGTTACAGGACTTTCCCGGGACTGTTGTTTTTTTTCTGAGTCACTGAGAACAGTGTTCTTTAGGGACTGCCTCACAGAAACTGTGGCAGTCATTAACTCTGAGTATGCGGAACTTTGCAGCATTAATTTAAACCCTGTTGTGGGTCATAATTGTGAGTTAATCGGAAAGCATTGTTAAACTTCTGTGTTCTTTAGCAGTAGGTAAGTCTACAGTAAAGGAGAAAACAACCCACAGCAGAAGATCAGACCATTCAATAATTTAAACGCCAGTTTTGCTTCAGGCATTCATAAGTATTCACAGCAACATCTACACTTAAAAGCTATCTCTACATGTTTTTTACAGTTTCTGCATAATAAAGTAATAAGCTATTCAGAGTGGAACTGGTGTGAAATTTCTGTTCTATAGAAACAGAGCATTGTTCACAGTGGTGGTGAAAGGAATCAGACGTCTGCCTCTAAAAGCTCCTTCACAGAAAGTTAACACATGAAATAGTTATGAATGTGCAGCATGATGTCTGCAGCGTTGTTTTATCTGAGTTTTGAGAAGCTTTAGGCCTAAAACTAAACCATGGCGGCGGGATACATGCAGGGCGTTGTGAGGCAAAATATTTTTAGGTTATTATCTAAATAATCTATTAGCAATATTTCATATATTCACACAGGAGACACATTAAGTTCATTTGGACAGTAAATAAAATGTTTATATTCATGTTGTAGAAATTGCGAGATCTGGTTCCATTCACCACCACTGTCGGTACGTTTCTCTTCAATTAACCATTTCACATGAATCCCACTCTGAATGACTTTGCTTATAAACACTGAACTATGGGTGATCCTCTTAAAGGCTATTTTTGCTCAATACAAAATGTTCGATTTTTCGGTTAAAATTCATTTCTCTTTTAACTGAAGCTCATAGTTTGGGGCTTTAGTGAATTCCTCTGATTCATAAAACCGGAATAGCTAAAGATGATGAGATATTTAGAACAATAAACACTACAGAACTATTTCTGACCACGTTTTCCACTTGTACTCCCACATTTTACCCCACCGCTTCACTGGAAGTGTGAGTCATCAGTGGTATAGTAATTGCAGGTCTGGGCCTGCAGTTTTAGTTTTAGGTCTACTTCTTTGGCAAACAACGTCGTTCATTCTTTCGGAGGAAGAGCAGAGCAGTGTGTAAAGGTTGGGGTTTATAGTCTGTAAACAGGGATCTGAAATCTCGTGTTTGATATGCCAATGATATTCACAGAGATGAGGAGTTCCCGTGTATTTTCCTCGTTAGTCTCATTCGTTATAAGATCATTTCTCAGTCACTGCTGTTATACTGAGTGACTAAAGTGGGATTTGGATATATATGCTATATGTCTTAATTCTAATTCTGTTCTTTACATCTTGGCTTCTACTCATGCCAATATCTCCGGATAATGAGTCTCTTGGTATCACTTCATCCTTCCAAGCTAAATCTCCCCAACCTACCAGTTGATATAATAGTCCAGGTGGCTGCAAGGTTGTTGCTCATTGTTGGCTGTGGTATTTCAGGTGGTTGCTATGCCATTGCTATGATATTTTAGTGTTTTGCAGTTATTATGCGGTTAGTATGTTATTGCTGGTTGCTGAGATATTGTCAGGTGGTTGCTTGAGTGTTTCCAGGTGGTTGTGAGGTGACTGCTACTGTGTTTCTAAGTGGTTCACTTTCCATTTCTGTTTCTGACGCATTGCATCGTGTTAATGTTTCACCTTAAATACTGCAGTAAAGCCAGGTTTCATACTAATATTCCACCATAAATACTGCAGTGATGTCAGCTTAAGTTATGATGCTCCACCTTAAATACTGCTGTGAAACCAGCTTAAGTTCTGATGTTCCACTCTACATACTGCACTGCATTCTTATGGCTAATTTGTTTAAACCTGAGTAAATGACATCTCTATGACATTATTAACGCTTTTCACACAAGCGAGAATTGTGAAACAGCGGCTGAAGGCTATTTTACTGAATGAGTCAAACTGAACTTTAGGACATGTGACTAATTATAACCCAGAGTAAACATACTAAATTTCTCCATTTTAGCTTATGAAATGTGTCATTTGTGGCACCCCCTATGGACAACATTTTACATTGCAATGGTGGTCATAACAGAAATGAGGAACAATAAATTACTAAGATTTTAACTGTACATCTATTACTTATCCTTCACATATGAGATGTAAAACAGTAAAAAAAATGTCATTTTAAATGTGTGCATGTTTAAAAACAACTAAATGCTTGTGGGACAAACAGGAAACTTTATAAATAACGAAGACAATTAAAATCTGCACGACATTCAGAGAAGAATTTAGGTTCAAGGTTTCCACCAAAACGCTTCTTAGGACAGGATGTCTGACAGAGTTTGAGAGTAAAACCCTGAAGGAACTCTCCGACTGGTTCCTCCAGTTCCACGCAGATTTAAAACGCACACAGAAACGGATCAAAGACAAACACAACAGCAGCAAAAACAAGGCTTTATCTGAGCTTTCCTCTGAAACAGATCACTCCCTGATACACCAGAGAGAGAGAGAGAGACAAGACAGAGAGAGAGACAGAGCCAGATAGAGAGAGACAGACAGAGAGTGAGAGATAGAGACAGAGAGAGACAGAGCCAGAGAGAGAGAGACAGGCAGACAGAGAGAGAGAGAGAGAGAGAGAGACAGAAAGAGACAGAGAGAGTGAGAGACAAAGAGAGACAGAGAGAGACAGAGAAAGGGAGAGACAAAGAGAGACAGAGAGAGAGACAGAGAAAGACAGAGGGACAGAGACAGAGCTAGAGAGGGGGAATGAGGTGAGACCCATCTGATTTAGTATTGTGTTAGGCATCTTATTATTGTTGGTGGAACTCATACCATGACACCTATGATTAAGAAAACTATGATTTATCATACAACCCATAATCAGGTGTTTCACAGTCAGGCAGCAATACAGCAACAGTATGTTCATTTGTCCACATCCGCTGATCTACAACAGAACCGCAGTCAGAACCGCACTGTCTCTCTCTCTCTCTCTCTCTCTCTCTCTCTCTCTCTCTCTCTCTCTCTTTCATCTGCAGGGAGAGATTTTTATAGAAGCTCTACAGCCAAAAATAGGTCAATGTCATCCAAAATAACTCAAAACGAGCACTGCTGCTCTCCAATGAGCTTCTACAGGGACATCCTCTTTCCACTCCACTCGAGGTGGAGAAGAACCCGGTCTCACTCAGAATCACCAATTTTAAGGTGGAGCAGAACATTTGACAAAGAGACGACCGTCAGATATTTTCCTCATAATCTCCAATAGACTTGCTCATGTGATTTCTGACACTGCTCATGTGATTTCTCACTGTTTTCTATAAAAATGGACTAAAGTACGTTAGCAAAGCCAAACAGCTCAAAGTCCGAATTTTGTCAGTGATTAACATGAGACCGGTTCACTCTTATTGTCTGAGGTTAAATGTTCCACCTTAAATACAGTGAAGGCAGCCTAAATACTTGCTCATCACTCAGCATGACTGTTCTCTCTTTCTCTATCTCTCTCTAGGTGGGTAGTATGGTCCCCCATCTGCCCCACCACTCAGGATAAATGTCTTCTCTCTCTGGGTGGGTAGGATGGTCTTCCCTCTCCCCTAGTCTGCCTGGGTGTCTGTCAGCAAATGTAAATGTAACACTTAGCAAATGTAAATGTAACACTTTGCACAAATGTAAATTAGCACTTAGCATTCTCCTTCAAATGAGCTGAGCTGTCTGTTGCATTTCGCAAGTTTGAGAAGATGTGGTGGAGCTTCACACCGCCTTACCTTCATCCTCCCAGCTTGGGACATCTTGTCTTTGAAAAAGACCCCAAACGGGGGAACTCGACACAAATAAATTGGGGGGATAATGGGGTTACAAATAAAGTTTGGCCTGTTAAAGAGTAAGTGATGTCAGTAACTCTGGCGGATAGACCATGTTGCAGACAGGCTTGTGCTTTTACTGTGTTCATTTAGCCACACAGCAGGTCAAAACAGGCCAATTTAGCTGTAAAGAAATCAGAATGAGTCACGTCCGAGGTAACACATCACATCAGATATATGAAGATACGCACAGATGGTAATTTTTAGGCTCATGGCTTGATGTGACTCAGGAAAGGGAAGATGGAAAATCTCTCTCTCTCTCTCTCTCTCTCTCTCTCTCTCGCTCTCTCAGTCAGCCACAGTTAAGCTCCGTGCCATATTCTGCCTCCTCCGAGATCCCCACAACCTCCTCCCTTCTGATAGACTGACAGGAGTCCCACCACAGTTGCACTTCAACCCAACCCAATCCAACACAGCATGTTTATTGTGCCTAGTTTCCCCAGAGCAGTTCCAGAACAGTGTTGCAGCTCTGAACCTTTTCCCTCAGATGTAACAGAGTTCGCTTTTTTAGTTTAGAACTGGAGCTACAAGGCTAATGTTGCTAACGCTAGAAGTCAACAATCACCCAGATCTTTTCTGTAAATACATCCCCAAAACTTTCAACCAAAAAGGCAAAATTGCGTCCAACTCTTCTTTAAGGTGTAGTAGACGTGTGGATGCGGTTTAGGACACAGTATGACTTACTGTTGCCTATAAATACGCATGACATATAATCAAGAGCTGGATGAGGTTTGAGCAGTTTGTAGTTTTGGGAATGTATTTACAAAAAAGGTTTGGGTGATTATTGTTAGTAACATTGGCCTTGTAGCTCCAATTGTAAACTAAAGACGCAAAACATGGACTCAACTATATCTGGAGTAAATGAAACACTAATTTTGATTTTCTTTTCTGAATTGTTCCATTAAGAAACATAGTATAGCACATTATCCTTTTACCTGTCTTGTTTGTCTTTATATAGGTGGTGATGCTTCCAAACTTTTTGGACTTTAGTTAATGTGAAAAACTATGATATCAGAAATAATGTAATAATGTAATAATGTTTCAGGCTTGTAACTTTATTAGTTTAGGTTTTAAGGAGTGGTCTTTAAATCTTTAAATGGTAAATAAGAGCTGCTCCCATATTTTAGCCTTTAGTGTACATAACAAGTCAGGACAGGTCACACTCACCACCACCCCCCCCACCAC
>JBBPCX010067031.1:0-13747 GCA_037974365.1 Hydrocynus forskahlii | reverse complement strand
TATATATGTATATACACACACACACACACACACACCAAAACATACTCTCAGCGAATCGCAAACACGAATCGCAAACGCAAACACTGTGTTTTATCTTCGCGTCTGCTAGATGAGTTTTATGAGAAGCTGAAGCCTGTGGGGGTGAAGGAGAGGCAGTACCTGCTGTCCCTCAAGCAGGCTGAGTGTCAGAGACGAGGGCTGGAATTTGATGGTCAGCTGCATGCTTGGGACTTACCGTATTACATGAACAAAGTGGAAAAGGTGAAATTTGCTGTGGATAAGGACAAGCTCCTGGAATACTTTCCTCTGGAAGTGGTGACGCAGGGCCTGCTGGGAATCTACCAGGACCTGCTTGGGCTCCAGTTCAGACAGGTCCAGAATCCACACGTGTGGCACGAGAGCGTGAAGCTGCACACTGTCTTCGATTCTACAACGGGGGAGGAAATAGGACAGTTTTATATGGACTTGCATCCCAGGTAGATCTTTATTTAATTTATGTTTCTACCATTTAATTTCAATAGTTATGAATAATTATTATAAGTTTCATAAATGTATTTAAAGTCTTGATAGTGTTTTGAACCCTGAAAATCAAATGTTTATTCTGGTGTAGGATATGAAAATATAATGTAAAATACTAGAGTACGTTATAGAGTTAAATACACTTTTCATTAATGTTTATTAGAGCTGTTGAAAGTCATAATTCTGTCAAAAATACTTCATTCCAGCATTATCAGTACAGGAACAAATTAATTTACATGGTTGTCTTAGCAGCAATTGACCCATAAAACTAATTTTATCCTAAATGTGATTCCTCAGGGAAGGGAAATATGGCCACGCTGCTTGCTTTGGACTTCAACCAGGCTGTCTTGGCCCTGATGGGACACGCAGGCTCCCAGTGGCAGCCATGGTGGCCAACTTTACCAAGCCATCATGCAACTGGCCCTCTTTACTGCAGCACCATGAGGTTGAGACCTTCTTTCATGAGTTCGGCCATGTCATGCACGAGCTGTGTTCCAAGGTACGTTTCATTCATTTATTCATCGACGGTTAGTTCTGTCAGATCTAAAGCAGTCTAATCATGTTCTCTTTGATAGTGACATGTTTTTCACCATACCTGTATTATTCCGGTGATCTGTAACAGCTGTGGTCGCTTTGCTCTGAACTGCTGGATCTTTTTACTGGAAGAAACACCAATATTAGATGCATTTGAACATTGGAATTTGCCTTACTTTGCAAAACTGTTGTATAAAAGCAGTCAAACACTTAAAATTGTATGTTATCATAAAGTTTATTTCGACTGTAGTGATCTTCGGCACCTGCTTGTGTCTATGAAATGACTGCCTTGATGTCTGTATGATAACACGTCTCAGCGTCTCCAGGCTTTTTTGAAGGCTTAGCTCTTATGCTCTGTGTGATGTCTGTTCACTTTGTGCAGACCCGCTATGCAGAATTCAGCGGTACTCTGGTGGAGACAGATTTCGTGGAGGTGCCGTCTCAGATGCTGGAGAACTGGGTGTGGGAGAAGGAGCCGTTAAGAAGGATGTCCAGCCACTACAAGGATGGAAGCCCCATCCCTGATGACCTGCTGAATAAACTCATCGCCTCCAGAGTCGCCAACACTGGTCTGCTTTCACCCTGCACTTCTAGATATATATGTTTGTGTGTGTGTGTATAAAATCACCCAATAGTGGAGAACTACCCTAATGATTTGAAGAATGTAGGTGGGAATAAATGTAAATTATAAATAAATAGCATTTAAAAAACCTTCCGTAGACTTTTACTGAACGCTTTTACTGAAGTTTTGGGCTTTCTTAAACCTGCGTGGTATACATAACTGTTTTTAGCGCAGTCCACAAACTCAACTTCAGGGCAAATGTTGATATTTTTTTTCAATGCTGCATTTCTGCAGGTATGATGAACCTCAGGCAGATTGTGCTCAGCAAACTGGACCAAGTGCTCCACTCTAAGGCCTCTGCTGACACTGCAGCTGAGTTTGCCAAGCACTGCAAGGAGATCCTGGGCATCCCAGCCACACCAGGTAATAAACTAGTAATGACCAGGAAATGCCTGCTTCAGTGCCTGATGATTGAAACCTGTATTAACCAATCAGCCACAACATTAAAACTACTGCTAGGTGAAGTGAGGTTGGGATGTATTAGGCCGCAAATGAACAGTCAGTTCTTCTGATGTGTTGGAAGCAGGAAACATTGGGCGAGTGTAAATATCTGAGCGACTGTAATGCTACAATGTAAAAAGCGATTGCGATGGCGATTGGTCAGAGCATCTCCAGCCTGTCTGCTCTGACCTCACAGAAGAGAGCAAATTTGACATTTCAGTCTGATACATCTGTGGGATGTGCTGAACAAACTAGTCCAATCCATGGAGGCCCCACCTCACAATTTAACCCTTAGAGTGCGAGCAGGACAGATCTGTGCCGGAAGCGCAACAAATGGTAAATTGTCATAATACGGCAAAATAACTCCTTACATTGAAGTTTCCCTGGTTTGTGTTGATGCTCGAGGTGTCAGACATCATGCTGAGCTTTGTTTGGTGTTTCTATGTCACGTAGAACCAAAGTTATTGTCATTTAAAAAAAAAAGTAACAATGATAAACACTACTGGTGTTTTAAAAACAGGGTCACATGCAAAAACCCATAAAGAACAAAAATTGTTTTATTCTAGGTCTTAGAAACAAACAGAAAAAAACACATGCAGGATAGTCTGGGAGAACACATGCAGGATAGTCTCCGCCCACAAATGGGTGTGGAAAACCCACAGAGGGAGGGGGTCCGGAGAGCAGGCGAGCGGCGAAAGCGCAGCAACTGCTGAGGGTGTAGGAGAACATCCTGAGTTCTAAGGATTAAAGGATCTGCTGCTAATATCTTGATACCACATTGTACCTTCAGACGTCATGTGGAGTACATGCCTCAACGGGCCAGAACTGTTTTGGTGGCAGAAGTGGGACATACACAGTATTAGGCACATGACTTTAATGTTGTGGCTGATTGGTGTATTTGAAACTGCCTTCAATTAATCACATAGATGCAATTTGTGACAGCAAACATTCATTTTGATACAAATTTGTAATTATAAACATGCACATTTTTTGCCTTCCCCTTGAGGCAAACCACCAGACTCCTGAACACAGCCTTATAATGCCCTGTTTATATTTTGGATGGCAAAGTAAGCTGGTTCATCAGGATTATAAAATGTAATACATTATTTTTAATTGAGTAATCAGTTTAAATTGTGTAATTGTGACAGCCCTAGTTGCATCTGCTATATACAGTTAATAGGAAGTCCTTTATAATAGGAAGTCATGTGATTTATGGACAAAAGAAGTCAAATTATATCAAAGAATGCCAGATCCTAACCCTTGACCTACAGTGTGACTCAAGCTTTATTATAGTGCAGTGATGAGTGTGAGAGACTCAGCCTCGGCTTTCTTTCCCACAGGGACAAATATGACGGCTAGTTTTAGTCATTTGGCCGGAGGATATGATGGCCAGTATTACAGCTACCTCTGGAGTGAAGTCTATTCTATGGACATCTTCTTCAGCCGCTTCAAAAAGGAGGGAATCATGAACCCAAAGGTTTTTCTCTTGTTTTGCTAAACAGCTAGTGGTATTTTCTATTTGACAAAGATTGCTCCTTTCTCCTGGAAAACAATCATGCCGAAAATGTGATGTGTATATGTGTGTACACACGCACACGTATACACAGAAACTATCTATATATATGTTGTGTTTCTGTATATATGTATTTCTTGGTTCTTTACAAGCTGTCCATATTTAGAAACGAAGTGTTTGTGTGTGTTTGTGTTTGTGTGTTTGTGTGTGTGTGTGTGTGTGTGTGTGTGTGTGTGTATGTGTGTATGTGTATATGTATACATTCACAGTAATGTGCAAAAGTCTGAGGCACCTATGAAAATAATATTTTGAATCTGTTTAGATGAAGTTGGTGTTTTTCTACATTCGACTAAATATACCAAATAAAACTAAAGTGAATAAATACAAATTACACTAACCAGTTAATAGTGATTTTATGAACACAATATCAATATGGAAGCCCAGTATTACTTAATTGCCATCACAAACCCGGTTTGACTCAATCAGTACTTCATTAATTTGTTCTCCTTACTGTTTGTCAAACAAAACATATCTTGAAGCCTTTCACTGCTTTCTTGTTTCTGTGCATTTATTTTAATGTTAACTTTTGCTAAAAGAAAGACACCGAGTGTGTTCAAAATGACGCACTTATGTGAGTGCACTGGAATATAGTGCATAATGTGCACTGAGCACTTCCTTCTGTAGTGCACACTGCCGTGGGTGAGTGTTGTCCGAAATGGAACACTAAAGTTTTGCACTTAGTGGAAGTGACGGACTAACATTTGTTTGCGTTTCTCCAGCCCGCCAAAATATCTGCTGGTTATACCGCAGTATACATCAGTAAAATACATTTATTAACTTTACTTACATTTATACGAACCAGTTGCCTCTGCTTGGGCTTGCATTTCACTACTGGCCGCCATTATTCAACGCTGAAAACTTGTTGAAAGTCCCTCCTCTTCTGCTACGTGGTCAAAATGGCGTCCATTTAGTGTGAATAGTGTGCATCGTTCCACGCTGCATTTTTTGGCCTTTATTAGTGCACCATCCAGGTACTTTCAGTGCATTGAGTTTTAGTTTGGTTGTCAGTGTGAACGCACTGTGCACTAAAATCACACACAAAGTGTGCAAGTGCATGATTTCGGACACACCGATTGTTTGCATAGGTGCCGAGGTATAATATGTCCCCTTTAAATAAACAGTTGTTTCCTTTTGCGGTACAGTACATGAATGATAAGACTTGTTTATTCTTGTCTCAGGTGGGTAAGGAGTACAGAAGAATGATTCTGGAGACAGGAGGCTCAGTGGATGGGATGGAGATGCTGAAAACGTTTTTGGGCCGTGAGCCGTGCCAGGACGCTTTTTTTCAATGTAAAGGACTGACCCAGATAGAGAATGGACCCCGTAATTGACTTGATACTTGTAAGAGTCTAAAAGAAAATATGCCGTATATTTTTTCTAGTTCAATGTGTGTGTGTGTTGTGTGTGTTTTTTTTTTTATTGTGATCAGTGTCAGTGGTATGATTGGGCCAGGGGGCTTAGTCAAAATGACCACTTAAAGATTGTACTTTCAGTGTTTCAATCTTATTAATAAATTAACCAAAACTCTCACTCAAATTGTGTGACGTCTGAAATTCCGCTTTTGATATTGACCAGTTTTAGTTGTAATTTAACCGACAGCTGTTGCTGTGAGGTGTTTGCTCATAGAAAAAATAAAAACCTCCTCCAAGAACCTGAATATGGACTGGAACCATAAACACAGCTGAAGACCAAGCGGGCTGTATAACATTACAGAAGTACTTCTTAGCCACAAGTTTCATGTATCTCAGTTTCAGTTTATCCTGTTCTGATGTTGACGCAAAGCTTCTTCATTGTGTTCGCCAGCCTTGACCCATGAATTTCTTGCACTGGACCAGTCTCTCAAAGACCTATATGCTGTGTGAAGTGAGTGCAACAGGTCTGTAGTCTGAGGGAGCATTTACACTACAGGTCAGAATAGATCTGCCCCAGTGGTCAGAAGGTTGTTGGTTTGAATCCCATGTGTGCCAGAGGCACCACTGAGGTACCACTGAGCAAGATACTGTCCCCACACACACTTTTGTCCAAAGCGACTTACAATAACTGGGTGTTGGCAGCCTTGTGGGTAAAACACTTGCCTGTGAACCTGATGACCACAGAGTCACAGGTTCAAACCCCCCACTTTCTACCATTGTGTCCTTAAGCAAGACACTTGGCCCTTAGTTGCTCCATGGGGACTGTATCTGTAACTAATGATTGTAAGTCAAGTAACATTCAAGTTTCACGACACTGTGGGAACCAGAGGAGAGTTCCAAGTGCTGTATCTTTCTGTAAGTAGTGCAAGAAGATAGATAATGCATCAGGAGAGGAGATGCTTTCTGAACAAATTCGTCTTCAGGAGGTTTTTGAAGACAGAGGGATTCTACTCCTCTGGTCCGCTTAGGCAGCTCATTCCACCCGTGGGGAACCACAAGAGAGAAGAGTCTGAGAACAATTTCACACAGTGCTGTGTGGTGTTCATATGTGCCCAAAAAATTACACTTTAATTTTCTCTGTAATTTATTGCATTTACACATTATGTAATTGTATTACACAGCCTCGTGGATGTTTCGGGGAAATTTTTCACTTCACATTGTACTTGTGTAATTGTGTATGTGACAGGATCTTTGAATTTTACATTTTAACAGAACTGCAAATTACTGCTCTTGGAGCGTGTGACTGTAATCTCTTGTTTGGCCACTAGATCGAGACAAAACACAAAAATTGTGTTGATTTCTGCTTTCAGCTGAACTAAATCTTGGTGGTCCTACCGGTGTGACATGTCCATGGTTTCACCTGCCAGAACCCACCAACCTTTAATGAGCTCTTGCACTGTATCTTCACTTTTACACACCACTGAAACAGAAAGCACCCCAGTCTGCAGCCTCTGCACCCTTCATTCCAAGGCCTCCTCGGACCAGCAAACACAGAAAACACAGCTTCAGTGATTCTTTCTCAGAGTTTACACAATCTGCCCTCCAAAATCATGCACAGGGTTCAAAAAAGCACGGGTAAAGTTTTCTATGTCCCCGCTTAAATAATGCAGCTTTACTGTAGATACTGTAAAGAGGCTACAGGGTAACAGATTGCAGCTTTTACGGTGTAACTAAGAATTTATAAAGATGGGAAAACGTTTTTATTGTGTGTTTATTTTATTGTAGCGTTGTGAATCACTCACTGGGTTAAAAACGACAAAAAATTATGTTTATCTATCTTATTTGAATGTTCCACCTTAAATGCTGGTTGTTTCAGAGACTGTAAGCTTCAATGTAACATATTGCACCATTTAAGGTGGAACTGAGAATTCCACCTTAAATGGTGGAAGTTGGGTTTTTTTTTAATCGTTTTATAATTTTAAATCCTGTGCATTATTCATAAGGGCACAATTTGCAAACGTACAATAAAAATTTAGATAAGATAAATATTTTTATGAATTCTCCGTTCTACCTTAAAAGCTGCAGTCTGTTACATTGTAGCCTCTGTACGGTTACCGCAACACAATCAACATTTAGGGTACAACGGAATATTCAAACTTTTATTTATTTATTTATTTTTAATCCTGTAAGTAATTCACAACGCTACAATAAAAAAAATAAAAGCACAATACAAAAAGGATATTTTTTTCGATTTCCCCATTTCACCTTTAAAAGCTGTCATCTGTTACATCGTAGCTTCCTTACGAAACAACCCACATTTAAGGTGGAACTGAAAATTCAAAGAGGAAAACACCGTTGTATCTTTTTTAATCCTGTAAATGATTCACAACACTGTAATAATACACGCACGTTTTCTCATATTTTTCATTTTTTTCAAATTCCCAGTTCCACCTTAAATGGTGCAATCGATTACATATTATCCATATATACGCCACAGAATTCCAATTTTTAAAGGAGGAACGGAAAATTGCAATAAGAGGCCAAGTTTCAGCCTCGTACATTAAAAAAGAAACGAGGTCAACCAAACGCTGGAGGACCGCCAGGCCCGTCCCCCGGTCCCTAATCACTGGTGGGGCCGAGCTGGGAGAGGAGAACGGGCTGCTCTCATAGGTCCATTCGCAACGTCTTTCACGGAGGGCGGCGCGTCTCTGCTGGATTGAGGTCTGTCGCACCCAATCAGGTTGTCCTCCCTCCTGGTTTGGTTTTTTCTGGTGTCCCGACACTGAAGTGCTGCTTGTGGCAGGAGAGCTCCATCACACCGTGTGCTGGCTGTCCTGTATGCCCGTGAGGAGTCTCTCTGTGTCTGAGGGCTCCGCTCCGCCTCGCCCCTGCTCCTTCCACCCCGGAGCCCCAGCTGGAGGATGTGAGTCTGGGCGCGGCGCTCTGCTCCAAGCGGGAGTCGAAAACGACACGGATTTTCTGTTCTCTTGGTTCTCCCCTGGATTTTTTTTCGCTCTCGTCTCTCTGCGTTTATCTCTTTTACTCGAAGTGCTTGTTGACGTTCTCCGGCTCTTTTTGGAGCTCTCTTTCTCTTTTACCCTTTCTTTCTTCTCACTTGGCACCGTACAGACGCACCGCACCACTGGAGACTGTTATTGTGTTTCGGTCTGGGAGGAAGACTTAACTTTTTTTCAGACGGAGAGAAAGAAGGAGAGAGCGAGCGAGTGTGTGTGTGTGTTCTGGCTAACGTGCTTTAGCCTGCTAGCCCTTGGAGAAGAAGCCAGGGCGCACCGTGGTGCTTTTGTGTGGCCGCGCCACATGGATTTAAAGCTCTTTTCTCCACTCTAGAGGATCCAGACCTGCCCAGAGAGGTAAGGAACATGTCCCATTTTTAGTCACATTTTCACTCTTTCACTTTCTCGCCCTGTTGAAGCTCGTTTTATCTGGCTTTCTGCTTCCTTGTTAGCCAAATCATGCTACAAAAAAGATTTTTTTTCCGTCTTTAGCCAGCACGCTGGGTCTGTGCAGTGTTTTTGTTGAAGTGTTGCAGAGCTGGGCTGATGCAGACAGGGGCTTTGTGTCGAAACAGGTGAAATAAATAACAGGGGAAGGTTATTATTTATACACACACACGAGGCTGCGAGTGTTTACTGCTGTCATCCATTCCGGGCAGCACACCTTGGGGCACTAAAGGGGGTCTGACATTACGTTATATTACATTCGAGTCTAAAACTTCTAATTTCTGAATGGTTTAATACAATAACATGAACTGTGGACGTGTGTAAAAATCTTACCACTATTTAATGCGCCTGCATGGTCTGTATTGATTAACATTAGTGGACATAAGCCCAGAGGAGCCGGAGCCAAATCTCTAATTTATCTTTCTAAAATCTGTTCTGCCCATTCCAAAATCTGTTGTGCGTTCTAGAGTCTGCGTTGCATGTAAAGAATCTGTTTTGCCCCTTCTAGAATCGGTTCTGCCCTTTCTAGAATCGGTTCTGCCCCTTCTAGAATCGGTTCTGCCCACTCTAGAATGCAGTGTGCGTTCCAGGATCTGACCTGCTAGAATAATTTGTATGTTCTAGAATTTCCGCCACGTTCTGTTCTGTTCCACGATATTCCTCCAGCTAGAACTGTTCCACTCTCGATTTCTCAAAGGAGCTTCACTGCTCATGTTTTAATTTTGTGTTCTTGAACATCAAACCCCTTCCAATTCGTTTCTGTTCTCTGAAATCCAGACTCTCTCTCTCTCTCTCTCTCTCTCTCTCTCTCTCTCTCTCTCATTAAGTTCATTTTGTTGCATGTTATAATCTTGATGCACTGGAATAGATGGGAATAAACACGCAAGACCACAAGAAGTTAAAAACATTCATTTTGTCATCTATATGAAATTTGTCTGATTAGTTTTTTGTTAATATTAGGGCTGTCCTATTAAATGTCATTGTATTTTATTATTGTTTACACACACTCTGTTCTGTTTCTGTATATTCTCGTAATTGCATCATTACACCCTTACTGTCTTGGTTTTTGTCATGTTCTATTTTATATGTGTGATTTTGTATTTATTAAATTATGTATTTATGTGCTTTGTAGGAATAGAGCAAAAATGTAAAGCAGAAAAATGGTAAGAAGTGAAAAAATAAAACTACACAGAAATAAAATAAGATTAAGAATGCAGTGTAAATGCAGTAAGTAATCACCCCTTGCTTCTCAGAGCACCTTCTTATTCTCTTGTCTCGTCTCTGTGCTGAGGGATCGGGTTCGTTGTCCCGCTGTGCCCCTGGATTTCCCCTGCACTGACTAATAAGATTAGCATCTCTGCCACAGCGGGAGCTTTGATGGCATAACTGGGAGACACTGGCTCACTCTGGACACGAGTGGCGGGTCCGCAAAGCCTCGGGCTCCCTGTGCGGACCCCCTGTCAGTATGAGCAAATGGAAGTGAAATCTCAACACCAAGATGTGTAACAGTGAGGAGACTGGCGACAGTGTAGAGACGTTTTATTTGCAGTATTGGTCAGAGGTAATGGCACTAGGGGCCGTCGGCTAAGTTGATTTGTGGCCGTTGGCTTTAAGGGATTGTTTCAGCAGGTGACGAGTTGAGCTAATGGGATAAGGCAGGTTCAGGGGGGATTATTGCCACTTGCTACTCTCATCCTCGCTATGACTAATCCCTACTTTCCGCATCCACTGTCCAGACACAGGGCGAATCACGAGCACCTGAAGACCTTAGTGCTGTGCATCTGTAAAATGGCTCTTTTTGCATCTGTAAAATGGCTCTTTGAAGACGTTGGACCCTGTTGCAGCACGGCTATTCTGTTCTGTAACACTTCAGTGGAGGAGTTTTGTTCTTTTAACAGTTCCACCTGTTGCCGTGTGAGTTTTTTGCACACTCCACGCTGATATTCAACAGACAGTTGCTGTATATTATGCATTGTTCTTGTATTTGTTCCGGTTGCGCCACCTGACCACAGAGCAGCTAAACATCTTGTTGGTGAGACGACATTCGCCTCCTGTTTGACTTTGACTCGTTCAACAGGATGTTTGAAGTACAACAGCACGAGCTGTGGTTGCCATGGTTACAGTGCCATAGTAGTCATTAATTAATATGGGGGGGCGATAAATATTCCAGAAAGATGGATGTTAAAGGAGTGCGGTGTAACTTTGACGCATGTAAATTATACGCAATATTGTACACACCGTATGTAGGTTTGTTCAATAGACTCAGACTGTGTGTGTTTTTTTTTTTTTTTTTTTCTTTTCATTGTGTTTGTTGTGATGTCAGCTGTATAAATGCAGTCTGGAGTGTGATGTAGTTATGGATCAGATGTCAAGCTCTAAGTGTAAAGAATATTGAATATCAGCTGCAATCTTGAATCGCCTTTAACTTCCAAAACATACCAGGGTAACGTTGCGCTTTGATGAAGTTGTCAGGTGATGCAACCGCGTGACACTACACACTGAAGGGTTAACAGGCTGGTATCCTGTCTGTAGCTTTTTAATTTGATCTCTTCTGATATTTGGAATGTACTAATTATTTGGAATGTCCCAGCGTCTATGAAAGTAAAGTGATATCTATACTACATTGTTATTAACAGCAGTTATAAGTATGTTGCTGCATGACGTTTGCACCTCAAACAGGTTCTGGCAGTTAAGCCACGCATGTGTTTGCAGATCTGTAGTGTTTCCGAACCGAAAAACAGAACTGAAATTCTTAAGAAAATACCCAGTTTTTTTATCTGTTCTAATTTGGAACCTACTTTTGGTTCCCAGTCCTACCTGTCTGTTTTTATTTAGTTTGGTTCTCAGAGTTCATCTCTAGATGAGGTCAGCCTGTTGGCATCGCGGTGCAGGAGGAGCGGGCTGGTAGGGCTGAAACCTCGTCTGTGATAAGGATGTTGGCCTGCAGGCTTTTGTCAAAATATTGGAGTACTGTGCAAAAGTCTTGAGCCGCCCCTCATTTCTGCATAGTTTGTTTCAAAAGAGTCTCTAGGCAAAACAATTCTCTAGGCTTCCTGAAGGACTTTCAAAGTATCACATTTTCAGTCCAGTCCCTGAACCCGACCAGTATCAGATTAATGTTTTTTCTTTGTTGAGCCACATAGTGACGTACTGTGACCATTCAGACATTAGAAGGCCATCTAACTTAAGGCTGAACCAGTGAAGAAACAGGAGCAGATAATTCCAGATGATCAGGCAGTGATCAGTATACTGGTGGTGCTGAATGCTGAGTGGTTGGAACTCCTTTATCTAGGCTCCTTGTATCTTTAGGCACTTTGCAGTCTGTCACAGTAAAACATTTATTCCCCTTTCTTTCATGTAATTTACTCAAAATGCCAAAAATAACCCAGGCATAAAATAGTATATTTGCACTCACAAGGTGATTCAAAGCATGTTCTGCTCTCACTGAGTAAAATAATGACGTCTTCAAATATCAGTTTGAAGTATTAGATAAATGTTAAATGCAGGCCCCTGGTTAATGGGGCAGCTGGTGGCTTAGTGGCTGGGGAGTTGTCCCTGCAACCAGAAGGTTGTGGGTTTGAATCCCAGGACTGTTAGTGGCACTACTGAGGTACCCTTGAGCAAGGTACCATCCTCTCACACTGTTCACCGGCCACTGTGTTCTTGGCTGCCCGCTGCTTCACTTGGTGAATGGGTTAAATACAGAGAAAAAGATATTCACGCTGTTCACACTGAGCTAGGCCGTTTGAGCGTATTCCGGTGTATTTTTGGGCTGTTTATAGCTCACTTACACTAAGGTCATTACTTTTACTTGTGTTTTTTGTCAGGTTTTCTCCTAGATGTCTTCTGTAGGTACTTCGTAAATGATGTATTTGTGATTATTCAGGAAAGATCAAGTGCTTTGACCTCCATTTAGACTATAAATAATGATGGGAGGCTGATTAGTCCATCAATAAGAAATTAACTCTTTTCCCCGATTTATTCATTTCTATTACTTTAATATTTATTGGCAAGTGAACGAGTTCTAAAATGCGCCACAGGCTGTTCAATCAATATGATCTCTCTCTCGCTCTCTCTCTCTCACACACACACACACAGAGTAATGTGATTACTGTAATACTTTAAACTGTTCTCATTACATTTACCATAACACGGCGTGGTCACATGACCAGTTAATGTTCTTTCTAATGCCATAGTGTATTTCTGTATCTGGTCCATAACAGACAGACTTTATGGTTTTTAATCCTCTAAGTGCTTTTATCCTTTTAACAAGCATCGGCCTGATGGAGCCTCTGGTCAAGCAGTCATTCAGAATTAGAGCTGCAGAAATCTGTACTGGAAATGTACTTTCTAATGATTGAGAAGTGTGTTATCTAATGACAGGAATTCCATCCATCCATCCATCCATCCATCCATCCACCCATCCATCCACCCATCCATCCATCCACCCATCCACCCACCCACCCACCCACCCACCCATCCACCCACCCACCAAAGTTCTTAGGCTTGAGAAAAATATTTTAAATATGTTTAAAAGCAGCATTTAGCAGCATAGCAGCATTTAATAATCAGAATAAGAATCAGAGTACTTCATTGGTCCCGGAGGAAATTGCACAGAGAGACAAAGACGAGAACAATATAAAACATAAAGTCTGAATAAATCCAGTAAAAACTCTGCAGAAAATAGTCAATATAAAAAATGAAACTCATATGCACACACAAATGCTTGTGTATTAATTCTATAGATAAATACCTTACAGTTAAGTGAATTACTAATAACACCAGTAGTTGGTAAAAGATGTAGTTGTGATGTAAATAAACAGTGGTCCTCCTTGCTGAATGTGGTGCATTTCATGTACAGAACTCCTTACCTCTTGAAACATTAATGTTGACTTGTGTTATTTTGATGGTGTAATATTTAAATGATGTGGTAACAGATTATTATTATTGTTGTAGTGACAGATTGACAATAATATGCTGCAGTAACAGTAGCCTATAGGCTGTATTTTAACACGCTGGAAATTTTATTTCGACAAGAATTGATTTACAGGGTGTAAACGTGCAGCTTATTAAACACACAGCGCTCGTAACCTGCATTCTGAACATAAATGCAAGCACATTCATGTTCTGTGGTTTTAAAGGAGCAGTTTGGGGGAAATAAGATGTACACAGCCCGGATGTAGTCGACCAGCTAAGACATGTTTTGGGTTTTATATATATATATATATATATACATACACACACA